>JAOTQR010115100.1:0-25066 GCA_025774065.1 Solanum ossicruentum | reverse complement strand
ATGCTTGTAGTAGAACATGCTTGAAAAAATCCATTCTTTCATAGCTTACTTAACCCAATAAGAAAGCACAATTCGCTTATCCAATTACCTTATACTAGAGGGTGAGAGATATAACATGAGTTCATAACCCCAAATCATACACGAGGATAAGGAGTACATCATAGTTCATAACCTCATATAGTGTAACATAACCTCATAAGGAGTAGCATAACGTCATAAAGCTAACATAACCTCAGAAGGAGTACCATAACATCATAAAGACTAACATAACCTCATAAGGAGTAGAATAACCTCATAGAGAGTAACATAACCTCATAAGGAGTAGCATAACCTCATAAAGAGTAAATTGCATTGGTAAATGAGGGTAAAGTGTAGAACATAGCTCATAACCCTTCATATAGAAATTGGCCTTGCACTAGAAGGTAAAACATGTAGCATAGTTTATAACCGCTCTTAGTAGGCTTTCACAATTGAAAAGAGCATAAGCCTTATCATAAGCGTCCAACAAGTTATTAACAATTAAAAGAACACAACAACATGAGAGCGCAACAATTCCCTTATAGTACCAAAGGTGCTTTACATAATTGAAACACATATATTCATTCCTTTCATCCTTATATACATATTATTCTTTTTTATCATCATTTGGTCATCACATACATAAATAATTTCATCATCATATGGTCATCATAACATCACTCAACTCATAAGACATGCATTGGACTTACAATTCCTCAAAAACCCCTAGCCGGAGATTTTATCAAACACTTGGCGGGAGTGTAATGGGAGTAAAAGACCATGTAATTTATAGATGAAATCATACAAGAAAATCCATTTTAAAACCATCAAACACCATCTTGCAACACCCTCAATACATACACATCAAAACCGCTCATCGAATCCAACATTAGATCTAAGATTTAAAGCTCAAAACATGCTAATAAAACAATACTTTCATGAACTAAAATCATTTTGTAGTAAATTTATTAATGCACAAGAACATCATGTAAAATCAACTCTAAATCATGCAATATTAGTAAAAAGGAGGCTTAGGCACTATGGGTTGAAGGACCCAGTAGTTCAACACCACATACTTTAGCTTTTAGAGAAACCTTGAAGAATATTGGAGATAGAGACTTGAAGTTTCAAGGAATTCCTTAGCTCTTGGGACTTGAATCTTGAGAGAAATATTGCTTTAAGTGTTTTAGTGAGTATTGGAAATGTTTTGGATGATAGGTTGATGAAATAAGGCTAAGTATAGGTAAAAACACGATTGGGAACACTTAGGCCTAAGACTCAAAGCCTTGTACCTAAACAAAAAAATTTGCCCCAAATAAGGCACTGGCATGTCTCGCCAGAGTCGCACACTGCACATTGGAAATCGAAACATGAAATTCCGTAATTGCTAAATCTTTGCTCTTAAATCGGGGTTAGACCTCTTTCCCCTAATTCAGATCTCCTAAACAAGAATATGAATTTGGATTTTTGAAATAACAAACGAATTTTGAGATATATAGAATTTAAAATTTCAGGCATTCTAAGGCATATTTTCGGGCACTTTTCAGGGTCGTTCCAATCAAATAAAGGGAAAAAGCTCTATCTTTGCTGGAGTTGGATATTTAATCTTTAGGGACACTTATCACCTACTTACATCTACTTTTCCACACATTACCTAGCATGCTAGTTGGAATAGTTTGATCCAGTTAGTGGAGACCTATTTTCATGACACCAAGGTCACTATGGTCTCTCGGAAGAAGCCTCTAAAAGATATGGTTAAACTTAACACAGATGGAATTATTCTTGGTAATCTATAAATAATGGAAGTAGGTGGAATTCTTAACATCAAGTAACATGATTATACCTTTTCTTTTACTACATCTTTGGGTTTAGGTACCAGTAATCAAGCAGAAACGGAAGCAGCCTTTTTTGATTTAACATAGTGCCTACAACAAGGTTACAACAGAGTCTTTCATGAAGTGGATTTTTAGCTACTCATGCTATGTGTAGATGAAGAGATTATGAATTGAGAAGACATAATTAAATTCTTACACAATTGATTTAAGAACAAGCAATCCAATGTCAATAAGAATCATAAGCTTTAATATCAAATTCAACCACAAGTATTCGCAAAGACTCTCTTAAAATTTTCTCTCTCTAAAAATTGAGTTCTTTGAGTACTAACCTAAAACTTATCAAAAATGATATCTTCTTTATCAAAAATAATCTAAAAGAGCTATTTATAATCACTAAAATTCAAATCCAAAATGACTTAGGTGAACTGGTTGACACACCTCATGAAAGGTCTTTATAGCCCGTACTGAAGTTTATGGCCCGTAATTGGGGTCACATACATTGTTGTTGGAAAACTAGACTTCCTATTTATGACATCCCTTTATGACTCATAAAATGGTTTACAACCTGTAAAGGGGGTCTCGTCTAATGAACTTCAGAAAGTCTTCATTCTCTGAACCTCAGGGCACAAAACATCTTTTATGACTCGTAAACTCTTCTATGACTCGTCTGCATGTTTATAGAATTGCTTCAAAAACTTGTCCCCTCATTGGAAATCCTTATGAAACCACCTTGTGGCTCAGAGAATTGTCTATGGCCCGTGGCTCGTAAGGTGTCTCGTATAACAGCAAATCTGTCGCAACTTCTGTAACTTTCCCCAAAATCATGGTTAACCTGTATTCCTACAAAGATAAGCACAAAACAACCCACTGAGCATGACCATGCTACACCTCTCTTTTGGAGGATAAAGTGGTCATTGTGAAATATAAAACCTAACCAAGGTTAGGGTCGAATTTGCAGAGAATATAGAACTTTTAAATTCATTCACTAACAATAATTCATGTATTAACTAACTGAATTCCCCAAAAAGAGGGATTACAATGATTGATAAGAAATTAAACTAAACTAACTAAAATAAGAGACAATAAATAATGGAGAGCAACTTGGGAATTGTGTTCCCCATCATTAACCAACTCAATATCCCCAGATAACCTAATTCTCCACTAGAGTATAGCATGTAGGACGGTAATTTAAATTCATCAAGCCCATTGGTCCAAGGTAAGAGGCGAATTTCACTGTATGACTTAGCCCATCTCCATAGTGTGCAATGCTAACCATTACCCATAGTCCCAGTCAATCTCTCGTTGGTCTAGTTCAGTTGATTAGACGAGAAAATATAATAGAATCCTGTTAACCAATCTCTTTTCCTATTCATTACCACCTAGATCGGGAAGGTAACACTAGGAAAGTTCTAATGTTGGCGACCCCTAGAAAACATGCAAAATGGAGAGAAAATTAATACATACCAATACCCATTCCAAGATTGCTAATTATCCAGGTTTATATGGTTAGATCTTCATGGTTCCCACAACCCCAAGTTGTATCTTTAGCTACTCAGGCTATGGGTAGATGAAAAAGCTATGAATTGAGAAAACATAGTTAATCACTTACCCAATTGGATTGAAGAATAAGCGAACCCAAATCGTATTGGGAACCACAAAATTTAAAGATACAATGAATCCAGAAGTGTATTTTCCTCTCTAATATTTTGTCTCCAAGTATAAAACCCTAAAAGTACTCTAATGACGTCCTATCTACTATGTTCTATGAATAATGACCTAAAAATTACTATTTATATTATTTACAAACAAGTCTTAAAAAATTAGAAAAACTGGCCAGCGACTTTATATGACAGGCCTTTATGACTCGCAACTGGGTTTATGAGTCATAATTGGGGTCTTGTGTTTAGCTCTTTATACCTTGGAATCCATTGCTATAGATCCACTTTACAAGTCATAGGTTGATTTATAACTTGTATTGCCCTCTCGTAGGCTTCACCTGCAACATCTTGTCCTTAACTGGATCTCACTGGAATTCTTCATGAAACCATTCTATACGAGTAGTAGAATGATCTATGACTCGTAAAGAGGTCTCGTCTGACTGAACTTCAAATCTTCAAACTTCATTAGAAATCTCCACAAAAACCACTCTACGACTCATAGAGGATCTCATAATCCCTCAAAAACCAGAAACGTCTGTAATTGCCCCAAAAATCATGCCTACCTTCTTTCTTGCAAAATAAATAGCAAAAACACATAAAAACCATTAAAGTCATATTGATAACACACAAAATCCTATGTTTTAAGTATCAAATATGTTGTATTTTGATAACACATCCACGCCGTCAACTTAAAATTGTTGGTTGTCCTCAAATGATGACTCAGTCTATATAGATAATATAACAGTACACAGAACTCAACCTAATGGCATACATCACATACAATTCAAATTCAGGTTCCTACACCAACTTTTCAAAATGAGATAAGTTCGCTATTTAGCTAACCAAAACTTACTAGTGCATTTGGCAACACAACTATGACAAGCAAGGAAATATCGATAATCCACAATCACTGCACAAGTCTAATGCTAACAATGCAATGCAAGTTCCCTCACAGAAAAAAGACCCATTTTTGACATTCAATGATGATATCAAATTTGGCTTTGGGATTGTGCAAACACACTCACTCTCACAAAAGATTTTCATGCATAATGACTAATATCGTAGGCTTGCACTTATACTTACGACTCAAATTTTCAACCAACTGGACTAGGTTCACTTTAGGACTTTCTAGGCTTGTAATGTAGGCTCAGGGGGCTTTGGTATGGTATTTTGGAGAAATATGACTAAAAGTCATCCTTGAACTACGTTTTTCATCACTTTTACCCAACCAACTCTAATATTTTCACCATATTCTCACTTTCTTCCCCATTCAAGCTTTTCAAGGTATTTTCTGCTTATTTTTCATCATTTGCCTTTTTTTACACTTTATTTTGCTTTTAATCTCAATCTAAGGCATCTTTATCTTTTTTTTGCACCCGGTATAAGATTTTCTTCTTTTTCTCCTCATTCCCAACTCACTACCTTATTTTTGTGATTTTACCCCTACATCGGCCACCCTCAACTTAGGCTTTTAGCTTATATCGAAGTACATAACACCTATTCCCCAAACTAGGGACACATTTGCTAACAACCCTCAACATAGGGTTTATGCCTCAATCAAGGTGCACAATGCTCAAGGACGGACCAGGGCCGATCACAAGGTTTTTCACCAGATAAGATTAGGCTAATTAGGTGTTTTTGAAAGAATTGGCACATGTAAGGCTCAAATATTTGAACCAAGGGATAAAACTTCACTTGTCTGGTCATTTTAGGCTAAAGTGGATTGATTCAAAGAACAAAGGCCTAAGACCCCTTCCTAATCCATTTAATCTAAAATCCAACTAGGAGTAATAAGTAACAGGGCAAGTTCTGATTTAGCACAAAAATGCATGAATCTAACAAAATAATCTCACACGCATTTGGCGTTGCAATACATTATCAATAAGCAACTCACAGATCATGCTTCAGGCTTCGAATTACTCTGACTTATTAGAGCATCTATTGCCAAACACCCTAACATGCATGGTTGCTATTTAACTTCTAATAAAAAAATTAATGGGTACCAATTTTCAAAACAACACATAAAAATAAGCTATATGCAATCAGTATTAGTACTATATGCTACACATACTATCTAAACATCCTAAATGTGCTGGTTCAATAGAAATTAAATATCCATGAGGAAAAAGAACACAGGCAACAAAATCTTGGATCAAAATTTGAAGTAGTTGTAGACCATAAGCTACTCAGACTTCACCAAGGCTCATAACTACCCATACCCTATCGAATACGTTATGCATTGTCCTCAATGTACCAGATCAAGCATAAATACAATAGTAAGGGTCAAAAAATATCCCAGTGCCTAAGTGCGTGTCTCATGTTGTATCTGGTCATCTCCCCTCTTCGAGGTAGTAAGCTCAGCAGCTGAACTCTATTCGTAGGGGCCAATACGCCTCACCCTATCATGCTCCTGGGCTAGCCTGATCTCCTCCTCTAGTCCCAATGTCCTCAAGGCTAGGCCGAGGTCGTTCTTCTCATCCTCATCATCCTCGGGGTGGTTTGCATGAACATTCCTCCGAATAGAGTCCTCATTTGTGCAAGGGCACTTCTTAAGAGAAGTTTGTCAAGGCTCCGTGGAGGAAAATAAATCAAATAGTAGCTCCATAGGTGTAGACTCCGGTAATGTCATGGGTGCCGCCAATGAAGCTGTCATATTAGTCCTTAGCTTCTCAATGTCCTTCTAGATGGCCGAAAATTCTTAAGTCTAGGCCTCGCCTAACCTCTTCTAGACCAGGGCCTCTAAGGCATCAATACGGGCATCCACTCCAAAAACACGCTCCTGAATAGTAGAGATGGTGAACGCCTGGCACCACTCCTCTAATTCCGCAACAGTCTGTCGGACCCATGGACTAAGTTGCTGAATAAGTTGAGACAACTGGGCCTCAATACATGATATTCACTACACCATGGCTTCAATAGAGATAACAAACTCATAAACCTTACCCGGTGTAGAAGTTTGTTATGTTGTGGCCACTGGTGGGGGAGCCGCTATAGTAGGACCCCTCTCAATATTGATTGCCTTAGGCTGCTAGGGTCTCTGCTTAGTTGTAGAAGCAACAATTGTAGTGGTGGCAGTCGTCGAACCCTCAGGTGGTGGCTCCAGGGCGAACATCAGTTGTGGTGGTGCTCGTCTAGTTGCCATCGGGTTCTCATTGGCCTTTATTAGGCCGGCCTCCAATGTATGCTAGGCCTCATCTAACGGATCTAGCTGTTGAAGGATCTCCACCCTCGACGCTAACATAGTTTGCAAACCAAAATTAAAAATGGGATGGAGGTGGCCCTCTTCAGTACAGACCATGGATCTGCTCCGCTATGACTCAGGCCCAATCAATGTCGTAACTAGCCTAGATGCTGACAACCAATACCACCCACTCTGGTGTCAAAGTATTATCTACCAAAGTAGGCTAGATGCGGGATCTTAGAACCTCCCATCATATATTTGTTAAGGAAACTCAATAAAGCCTTGACAATAGGCTTCGTTTGTGTGGTGACCCAAGTAGGCCCTGGACCCTGCTCTGCAATATGTTCAGCTACCTATCTCAAAAGTGAGGTCTGCTATACTGGACCATTCATAATCAATCTTTGTCTGGCCTACCCCAATCTATACTCAAACTCAGCTATTGATCTCGGGTCGTGGTACTCGGAAACAAAAAGTACATGATGGATCATCTCCTCTAAAATATCGACCTTCAGCCCTCTCACTCGAACCTCTGTCAATCTGTACTTTGAGATCATCCTTCTCTCCTTGGGAAGATCTTACTAAATCATGGTTGCATACAATGTATAAAATTACCATATAAAAACTAAGGCATATCATTCAAGCGGCTCCGTCAAGCAATTAAGCGCATATCGTATCATCCCGTCTTTTAGACTTGAGATATGGCTCAATCGATCACCAACAACCTTAGGCTCCTCATATATCGAACAGGTGGGTTCACCCCACTCCTTGGGCTACATGCCCTCAAAAAATATGGCCTCTATCCCCTCGACGCACCATCGGTAAATACTAGCATCTGGTGATGGAGAAAAAGATAGTGCGATAGAGGACTCAACATCTCCTCTATTATCGAAGGCCTCCGCTGAACTCTGCTCCTCCCTAGAAGGGGTCATCTGGGGCATGCAACTCCCTATCTTCTCACTACATCCTTATTAGACTAGGAAGGATTGTTACTTTAAACTTGAGGCTTCCCAGCTCTGGCTATAGCTCTCATTTGTCTTTGAGGAACTACTGGGTCAGGCTAGGGATCATACATCTCCACGGACCCACTCAGCTGGGTCTAATCATCATCTGAATGACCATCATTTGTGAGCTCATCTATGAGTTGCCTCCTAAAAGCCTCAATATTTGCACATTTGCCTTTTGAGGCCATGATATCTGAAAAAGAAACATAAAAGAACCCTAATTAGCCCCATCAATAAAGAAACAAAAATAAATATATATTTAGTTCAGTTGTAGAAAGGGTCTACGAGGGCAAGTTATGAGTCATAGTTAGAACTAGGAATTGTACAACAGTCTCATAAACTAGAGGTGCAAAACAATAATGGTCATTAGAACTTTATACGAGATCCAGGTATGACACTTAATTTGGTTTACGCATCATAAACTGATTTCGTATAAACTTTTAGAGAGTAAAAATTGGCAGGGGCTAATAGGTCTATCTACGAGTCATAAAGAGAACTACGACTCGTAGTAGGTCTTGTATGATGAATACTTAGAGTATCAAGTCTCTACAATTCCCTATAAGGGACAATTACGAATCTAGATTGATCCATGAGTAGTAAAACACTCTCTTGAATAAGAAACTCCAAGCACTTGAATTATCTAAGTTCATCATATGGACCACACGAACCTATACAACACTTAAGCATAACATTGAAGCAAGCATACAAGTACCAAATGATGATAAGCACATAATGACAAACTCCCCTCAATGATTTCACAAATATTCACCCCATCGACAAATGAATAACCATGGAAGCACACATGTTTCAGACCATTCCCTTATGATTCACCTTAAGGCATGCTCCAATGATATCAAATACAATTTCACAATCATACACCATGCAATATCATTTATTCAAACATGATAATGTAACACCCCAAAGTCCTGTTAGGGCAGACTGGCACCCATTGTCGGTAAGGCTCGAGAGAACCAACTGTATCTATGCGCGTTCTATACATATTATAAGGGATCTCTACATTTGACATGCCTTTAAGAAGATAAACAGTGATAACAAGCCAAAATGAAATGTATATGACTAGGCCATTGGAGCAACGGTGTCTAAAGTATGAGACATGACCACACTTTAATTTACATAGTCTACAAAAACCTCTAGATAAGAAAACATATGTGATAAGAGTCGGGACAAGCCCCGCCTCGACTAACTTTACAATACAAACATATAAGCTTTAGACATACACAAAGCCCCGAAGCAACCTGGAGCTTGGTAAGAACAGTTGATTGTCCTATATTCCTACTGGGGAGATCTACTAGCACCTGTACTTGCAGCATGAAATGCATGTCCCCCATAAGGTACATCAGTATGAGATAATGTACTGAGTATGTAAGGCAGGATATACTGTATATAAAGTAACAACTCAAATGAAACCATGCACCGGTGTAAGATTAGAAACCACCTTTGGTTATACCTTGGAATCATGTACTTTATGTTGTTTATATCACTTTACCTTTATTGTATAATCTGCGCACAACTGTAATACAAATGACCAACTGGTCAGTGGTGAAGCTGTATTGGGATCGTCCCTGGCTAGATTCTTCCTTAACCCTTCGGGCTACCACCCGTGATAGGATCGTCCCTGGCTAGGTGATTCTTCCACCTCTTGAGCTACCACCTATCAATAAACAATATATTGGGATCATCCCTGTCTAGGTTCTTCCTTAACCCCTCGGGCTACCACCCGTGATAGGATTGTCCCTAGCTAGGTGATTCTTCCACCCCTCAGGCTACCACCCATCAATAAACAATATACTTTACCTTTCAATTACCTTTGGGATGGTTCTTTTGGTGGTCACAATTTTGGAGCTATAGAGCTGTATATGTAGCCTGTGACATGCAGATAATCACACAAGACAATATGACAATGAAAAGAGTACATTACACAAATGATAAAATGCGTATAAAATGGAACAACTCGTGAACTTTATTTTGTAACAAGAACTCATGTAACTTGGTATCCAAGCATGTATGAAGAGTTGAAGGTGACTATGTATGGAACCATATGAATATGTAAAAGAGTGGATACATGGTTAATAGTTGTGTCGGAGTTGGTGAATGCCTTTATGTGCCAAGGAAGGATCTATGTTTCATGCCAAGTAATATGAAATCAAGTAGCCTTACATACCTTGTTGTATGACCTCGTTACTACCTCGAGTTAACCTTCTCTTCCTCCAAATATTTATCTACAACATAGTAGGTGATAAAACTAGCATTAGCAGCCAATAGATACACCTTGGCAGCCCAATCACATAACAAAGCAACACACAGATAGCAAGCGGGTATTTATAAACCCGAGCGTGTTCTTTCAACCTTTCCACGCCCTAATCGTGTTTTTAGAAGATACATTAACATGTAAACATCATGTATAGCCTGTTTTAATGCAATAACATTCTTACAAAAGTACACAAAGCACAACGCATAACAATTCTACACAACCTACAAATGGACAACATAACGTTACCTCCCTTCGCTACATTTCGACATCGATAACTCCAAACCTATTCCAAATCTAACCAAACTCTTCCAGCAACATTTACACATAAAAATAACTAAAACATTCTTAGAAAAACACCTAAAGTCATGACGGACATGAGGCAATAGCCTTCCATCCAACAGCCCACAAGTTCATACTTAGAACACAATTGCAATATCGTATAGGGACTCACTTTTGTGGACTATAAGAGTGGTGACTCAACCTTGTTACATTACTATAAAACAAACCTTTATTAAATACATAAGTATTACTTCATAATAAGGCCAACTAACTAGAGAAAAACCTCTTAATTAACAAGAAAAGTGTACAAGAATCCTTAGCATACAAGCTATCCAGAATTTCCAGCATATGTGTGATTAACTTGTTTCTTTGGTTTTGATAAACAAACCATACTAGGTGCATAAGTAGATTTACTTACCTTTAAACTCAAGGTTCATGGCTTCTTCAAGAATCCTTGTAAGGTTAGGAGAGCTTGTTTTTCACACCTTGATAGAGAACAAGGAACAACCAAGAATGCAGATTTATTTTTGTCTAAGTTGAAATCATTTAAGAGGGCTGTTTTGAGCTCTTTATAAAGGGTCTCTTGGCCGACTTAATCTTGAACTTTTGACCAAATTTTACCACATATTAATAAGCTGATTATGAAGCAGCTTGGCCTTTACACTTGGGCCTAAATGGGTCTCCAATTTGATGGGCTTGGGCTGCCTATTTTTTCAACTTTCTCTTAGTTAGTTTTGGGCCCAAATAGTTAAGTGGGTTGGGATGTATTTGGGCCCTTTTTAATATCCTTCTTGGGCTGAAAACATAGTCCATGTGTGATTCTAAAACAAGGGCCAAAGTTACACTCTCAACACGGACTTTACTCATAATCGGACTTGGACAAATTCGACGTCGGGCCTCATCTCCGTTTAGCTAGCAAATTTAAGCTAAGCAAGTAGGTGATTCACCTGCTAGCTTCTTAAGTACTACAAACACCTCAATTCCTTCACTTTGTTTAAGGTCGTGATCTCCTCAATTCGACACAAAGCAAGTATGCACTCGACCCTCTTAAGCGTTAGACGCACATATAGCCTATTAACACGAGATTCAACCACTTTTACAAATTGGGCACTAATTTGATCAAACCATATCATATTTTATTTGCATTGTACTAGTATTATAATATATGGGGTGTTACATCCTCCCCCCTTAGGAACATTTGTCCTTGAATGTTAGCACAATTGTATAGCTTAACCAAGTTTAACCTTTACTTACACAAACTTTTGATAACACATTAAATATTCAATCACACGTACCTATTAGTGTCCCATTTCTGCATGTTGGACTTTCTCTTTAGCTTCAAATAAGGGTACTTTGATTTCATCGTATCCTCGGCCTCCCATGTTGTTTCTTCTGCTTGCTGGTTTATCCAAAGTACTTTTCCTGAAGCTATTTCTTTTTTCCTTAGCTTCTTAACTTGACAATCTAGAATAGCAATAGGAACCTCTTCATATGTGAGATCTCCTGTAACTTGTACATCCTCAATAGGAGTGATACAAGATAGATCACCAATGCATTTTCGAAGAATTGAGATGTGAAAAACTGGATGAACCATTGAAAGCTCTTGGGGTAGCTCTAGTTCATATGTAACCTATCTAAACTTCTTAATAATCTGATATGGCTTTATGTAACATGGGCTCAGCTTTCCTTTCTTACCAAATCTCATAACCCCTTTCATTGGAGACACCTTTAAAAATACCCAATCCCCTGCTGAAAATTCCAGTCCTCTCCTTCTAGTATCTGCATATGATTTGTGACAACTTTGGGCTATTTGTAGTCACTGTTATATCACCTTAACTTTTTCCATGGCTTGTTGTATTAGATTTGGCCAACGCAAGGTGGTTTCACCCACTTCAAACCATCCAACTGGCGACCTACATTTCCTTCCATACAAAGCTTCATAAGGTGCCATCTTGATACTCGCGAGGTAGCTATTATTATAGGCAAATTCAATAAGTGGCAAATGGTCCACCCAACTACCTTTAAAGTCCAATGCACAAGCTCGCAACATATCTTCAAGTGCCTGAATGGTGCATTTTGCTTGACCGTCTGTTTAGTGGTGGAATGTTGTACTCAAATTCACTTGTGTCCCTAAACTCCTTTAGAAGGATTGCCGAAACTTTGCAATGAATTGAGCTCCCCGGTCAGATATAATGGAGATTGGGATTCCGTATAGCCTGATTATCTCTTTTAGGTATAGCTTGGCATACCCTTCGGCTTTATAATCACTCCTAACTGGCAAGAAGTGTGCTGACTTTGTAAGTCTGTCAACTATTACCCATATGGAGTCAAACTTCAGAAATGAGCGAGGCAAACATGTAACAAAATCCATATTGATCATATCCCACTTCCATGTTGGAAGTTTTATACACTGCATATAACCTCCTGGATTTTGATGTTCTACTTTCATCTGTTGGCAATTTGGACATTGAGCCACAAATTCTGCAAGGTCATTTTTTATGCGTCCCCACCAAAACATTCCCTTCAAGTCATGGTACATCTTAATTGATCCTCGGTGGATAGAATATCAGGAATGATGGGCTTCTTCCATTATCCTTTTTATTAATCCATTAATATCAAGCACACATAATCAATTTTGGTAGTAAAGTACTTCATTTTACAAAAGGTCAAAGCCCTTTATCATACCCTGACTCACTTTATACTTAAGCTATTGTAGAGCAGGATCCTCAAATTATTTTTCTTTCACCTCCATTACTAATGAAGACTCCGCAGTATTTTGCACAATAACCCCTTCCTTTGGAGTTTCAAGAAGGCGAACTCCCAAATTGGCTAACTGACATAGATCCTTAGCCACTCCTTGACTTATCACAGCTGGATCACCAGTATTCATGATTGCCTTATGACTCAGAGCATCGGCTACCACATTTTCCTTCCCCGGATGGTATAGTATGTCAATGTCATAATCCTTCATCAACTCTATCCATATCTCAGTTGTTTTAAGTTTAGGTCTTTCTGCTTAAAGATGTACTGCAGGCTCTTATGATCAGTATATATGTCAACGTGAACCCCATACAATTAGTGGCGCCATATTTTCAAAGCAAACACAACTACTGCTAGCCCAAGATCATGCATTGGATAGTTTTTCTTATGTGGTCATAGTTGTCTAAAGGCGTAAGAAATTACCCTACCATGCTGTGTCAGTACACACCCTAAGCCAACTCCTGAAGCATCGCAATACACTGCATACCCCTCAGCACCTTCTAGAAGTACTAGCATAGGTGCAGAAGTTATCTTATTTTTTAGCTCCTGGAAGCTCCTTTCACACACATCATTCCATTGGAACTTGGTTGCCTTATGTGTCAGCTTTATTAGAGGTGCAGAAATAGAAGAAAAACCTTCAACAAACCTCCTATAATAACCTGCCAAGACTAGGAAGATCCGAACTTCTGTAGGTATTGTTGGTCTTGGCCAATCTTTCACAACCTCTATCTTTTGTGAATCAACCCTTATTCCCTCATCAGACACAATATGACCCAAGAATGCAACTGATTTTAGCCAAAATTCACATTTACAAAATTTGGCACACAATTGTCGGTCACGAAGAACCTGTAACACCTGTCGTAAGTGATATGCATGGTCCTCTTCTAACTTTGAATATACCAAAATGTCATCTATAAACACTATCACAAACACATCTATGAATGGCTTGAATACCCTGTTCATCAGATCCATAAAAACCACAGGCGCATTAGTTAGCCCAAAGGACATAACAAGAAATTCAAAGTGACCATAGTTCATTGTGAAAGAAGTCTTAGGTATATCTTTCTCCTTCACCCTCACTTGGTGATAACCTGATCTCAAATCAATTTTTGAAAAGCACTTGGAACCCTGTAACATATCAAATAAATCATCAATCCTGGAGAGGGGGTATGTATTCTTAATTGTCACCCTATTCAATTGCCGATAGCCGCTACACATTCTTAAGGTGCCATCCTTTTTGTGTACAAATAACACTGGTGCACCCCAGGGGGACACACGAGCTCTTATGAAACCCTTATCCAATAAGTCTTTTAGCTGCTCTTTTAATTCCCGCAATTCTGCTGGGGCCATTCTATATGGAGGGATAGAAATAGGTTGAGTGCCTGGAAGTAAGTCAGTACTAAAATCTATTTCACATTTAGGAGGTAAGCCTGGAAGTTCTTCATGGAACACATCGACAAATTCATTCACTACTGGAACTGACAGATGAGTTGGTGATTCTGCCTCCATATCCCTCACTCTAACTAGATGACATATATATCCCTCGAATATCATCTTACTTGCCTTGAAATATGAGATAAACTTACCCTTTAGCGCCCCAACATTGCCTTCCCATTCAATAACTGCCTCATTTGGAAAGTGGAAGTACACTCTCTTATTTTGGCAATCCACGGTGGCATAACAATAAGCTAACCAATCCATACCCATTATTACATCAAATTCCACCATTTCTGACTCAATTAGGCCAGGCAATGTGTCACGATCACAACAGTTACTACACAGTCATAATAAACCCTTTTATCCATAATAGACTCACCGGTTGGTATGGACACTTCAAATGGTTTGCTCAATAATTTGGGTGTTCTCTTAAGTTTTCTAGCAACTAGTAGAGTGAGGTATGATAGTGTAGAACTAGGTTCAACTAATGCATATATATTACGTGAAAAGATGGATAATGTACCTATGACCATATCAGGTGATGCTTCAAAATTTTGCTGACTCCCTAGAGCATAAGTGCAATTCTAGATCCTGCTAGAGCTAGCTACCCCTCTAACACCTCTAGCACAGCCCACAGGTGCTTGCTAACCCCTACCTGCTGGGGGAACTAATGATGATGATACAACAGCTGACCCAGTAGATCATGCTATATCACCCATACGTCTCCTCGGGCAAATCTCTTATCATGTGCCCTGGTGCACCACACCAATAATAAACATCTGTCCCAACACAACATATACCCAGATGACTCCTTCCATACTATTTACAAGGCTTCCTGGGAGTCACTGGTTGGCCTGCCGAATAACCCATTGTCTGGGCACCTTGCCCTTCACCTCGTTGACCAAATTGATTACTTCGAGACCCTTGAAATTGCAGTGGAGCACTGACTACAAAGTAGGAGGATGATGGCCTAGGCAGTCTATTAGAAAATTGAGGCCTAAGCTTACCTTGGGATGGTGTAAACTGCCTTGTAGATCTAGCTCTTTTGGCCTGCCCCCTTTCTAACTCTTGTGTCCTTCTTCTCTAACTCTGATCCTCCAATTTTTGTGCAAAAGCCTGCATTCTTACTATGTCCATATCTTTGTTCAAGGAAGCAATGGTATAGTCTCTGACTAGATATGTATCCAATCTGTCAACATATCGATGCACTCTATCTGCCATAGTAGCAACTACATTAGGAGCATAATTGTCCAGGGAATTAAATTGAAGGATATACTCCCTCATACTCATATTTCCTTGGTGGAGGTTCAGGAACTGATTCACATGGGACTCTCGGATCTCAAATGGCAAGTAATGGTCAAGAAATGCCTCACTGAACTCTTCCTAGGTATTTGGAGGTGCATCTATACCCTTAGGTTGCTTCCAAGCTTCATACCACAATATAGCCACACCCTTCAACTTATATGTCGCTAACTCAATAGCTTCTATACCACTTATGTGCATAACATCTAAAGTACGCTAAATCTGATAATAAAGTCTGGGAGATCTTCATTAGGATCTGACCTAGTGAAGGCTGGGGGGTCCAAATTAAGAAAATCACGTATCCTTGTACCAGCTTCCCTATTCATACCACCGGTACCCATAACTGGACCTTCCCGCCTTTGACCTTGGCCAACAACTATACGAGTCAATAATTGGACAACATTTCTCAGATCCTGCACTATAGCATTGACAAGTGGTTCTGGGGGAATTTCACTACTTTTCGGTTCATTAAGAGGTAGAGGAGTTGGAGATGTCTATGATAAAGACTCCTCTCGAACCTCATCTCATTATATCACCTAGCTGGGTATACCAACCACCACTTCTACTCCCTTCCCTTCACCTTTGTTTTGCCTTGTTTCTGGCATACTTGCTGTACAAAACAATTTAGGAATTAGACATAATGCACAATTACACTTGACTGTATGAAACGATCTAAAGAATGGAAAGAAAGTAACAACTCCTAAATGCCACGTAGCCTCCTGCTTATAAATATGGTGCACAACACATCGATAAACAAGATTCTACAAAGACACGACTTTGTAGATTCCCTAGGATGACTCGCTCTGATACCACTTCTGTCACACCCCAAAGTCCCATTAGAGCGAACAGGCACCCATTTTCAGTAAGGCTTGGGAGAACCAAACTGTATCTATGCGCTTTCTATACATATTATAAGGGATCTCTACATTTGAAACGCCTTTAAGAAGATAAAAAGTGATAACAAGCCAAAAAGAAATGCATATGACTAGGCCGTTAGTGCCATGGTGTCTAAAATATGAGACATGACCACATTTTAATTTACATAGTCTACAAAGCCTCTAGATAAGAAAACATATGTGATAAGGATTGGGATAGGCCCCGCCTCGATTAACTGTACAATACAAACATATAAGCTCTAGACATACACAAAGCCCCCGAAGTAACCTAGAGCTTGGTAACAATAGATGAATGTCCTGTACTCCTACTGGGGAAATCTGCTAGCACCTGTACCTGCAGCATGAAATACAGGTCCCTTGTAAGGGACGTCAGTACGAGATAATTTACTGAGTATGTAAGGTGTGTCAAATGTAGAGATCCCTTATAATATGTACAAAAAGCGCATAAATACATTTTGGTTCTTCCGAGCCTTACCGGCAACAGGTGCCAGTCCGCCCTAACAGGACTTTGGGGTGTGACAGATAAATGATTCCATGGAGACACAATTAACACTCGCAAGGCTATAATACCAAATTTCAGACTTAAACAACCAATTTAATCAAAGTTACCCCTAATTTTATATTCACAATTCACATACACTAAGAAATTCAAGCTAAGAAATCAAACCCATCACCATCAACACATAAATAAATTAAGATCAATGTAAATTATGAAATTAAAACTTAACAGAGAAACTTACAAAATATGATGATGAACTTGAAGAAGAAGGAAAATGTGAATGATGAAAAATCCTAGGAGTAGCTGGAAAGTTACCGTAGAAAATGGGATGGAATGTCGGAAAGTAGATCAGAAATAAAAGGAAAAGGAAGAAATTGGGGAAACTCTGTCAATTAGGATAAAAGTGGGGTAAAAATAATTTGACCCCCCCTTTTACACCCTTATCAAGACAACGTTAAAATTTATTGGGTTATGATATACAAAACCCCGATTATAGTTGTAGATAGATCTACAACTTGTAAGTCGTGATCTCATAGACATCTCAACACTTAGAAAAACTCAAAAGTTTTCCTGGGTTCACGAACCCTATTCATGAGTCATAGTTCAATCTACGAGTCGTAAAGTTGACTCATTGGTCGAGTGCACACTGTTCATACTCATTTTAAATCTCTATGAGATGGGGTTACGAGTCATAAAATGTAAAACAACTCGTAAACCCAGTCATAGAAACTGTACCTGATGCATTTCTTAGCAAAATATGTTGCCTTAGTCCAATACCTATGTACTCTTAATAAAATTCACTTGCTCCCTATATGCAACAAACCCAATGTCACAAATAGCAAGCAAAACACAATTGAACAATTACCTCAGAATCCAAAAACTAAAAATAAATTCAAAACCAAACTAAGACATCAAAAATTATTGGGCTACCTCCCAAGTAGCGCCTGATTTATTATCACGGCACGACTTAGAAAATTTGGCTACTAGACTTCACCAATGGCCCAAACCTAACTTTTCAACTCATTTGAATGCTTCATAGACTAGCAAATGTTGAAGTTTACTTCATCAACATTCAGCCTAAATCTGAGTTGACCAAAGTCCATATCCACTAGAGCTCACCCCATGGCTAGAAAAGATCTCCCCAAGATAACAGGAACTTCAAAATCAACTTCATAATCAAGAATCACAAAATCCACAGGGAATATGAATTTGTCCAATTTTACCAACACATCATAGAGTATCCCGTTCAATTTCTTGACTGTTTTATCCACCGTTAATAATCACATCTAAGTTGGAGTAAGGGTACCCAAACCAAGCTTCTTGAAAACCGCAAGAGGCATCAAATTGTTACAAGCACCCAAATCACAAAGTGTTCTTGCGAACTCCACATCTTCTATAGAGCAAGGTATAGTGAAATAACCTGGGTCTTTATGCTTTTCAGCCAATAACTTAGTAGTAATATCACTACAATGTTGAAGCTCTTTTGAATGTTTTTGACACACAGTCCTCTTCTTAGTAAATAAGTCTTTCATATATTTGCATAACCTGATATTTTCTCCAAAGCTTCATTCAAAGGGATTTTGATGGATAGTTGCTTAAGCATGGAGAGAAAGTGTTTAAATTTTCCTTCCCCTACCTCTTATTGAGTCTTTGAGGGAAAGGAGGAGGAGGCCTTATACTTCTATGGCTCTTTAGCTACCTCACTCACCCCATCTTTGACACAATTATCTCTTTCAACCACATCCTTATCTCGAACTATCTTCTCACGAACATCTTCTACCTCAACCGGCATAGGAGGATCAATGGTACTCTTGCTACCTCTAGTAGTAACCGCCATACATTGCCCTTCATTCTTTGGATTTTGAACTGTGTTGCTAGGCAATGTACCTTTCTGATGCTGATTATATTTAACAGAGTAGAAAATTGACCAAATTGGTTCTCAAGTTGTTTAATGGCCTCATAATGAGACTCTATCTTTTTATTAATGCTTAAAATATCAGACTTTATGCCCCTTAATGTTTCATCTTGTTTCTCGGCCTTCTTCGAGAAATGGTCAAACATCTCCTCAATTTTAGAATTGCTTGTACTGATGTTTCGGTTACGTGGCAGCACATATGGTCCATTCCTAAAATCATCTCTTCTGTCCCAATATGGTATAGGACCCCTATTTCTTTCATAATAACCACCTCAATTATCTCTATAAGGTCCATCTCTAGCATAGTTTCGACCTTGGTGTCCCTGACCTTGGTGCCAATAGCCCTGATTGGACCTCTTGGCATTGGTTCGGGAAACCTCTGTTTGATCATTCACAAAACAAACATCCTTATCATAATAAGGGTCATTGTAGACGGGTGCATGTGGAGGTTGGTGGACTACCACATTCACTCTTTCCTGATTATGCTTTATCACCACATCCATGCTTGTGCAGAGTTGAGCAAGTTGTTGCACAATCTCCTCATTTATTTTCGATTGCTCTGAACCAACATTAACAGCACATGAACTCCTCATGGAAGCTCTATCCCATTGTCCCCATGCATGATTTGTCTTGACCATTTGTTTCATCCATTCAACAATCCTTGCAAAAGGTTGATCTAGAAACCTGCTCCCCAGAATAGTGTCGGCACAAGCTTGGCTATTCTCATCAAGGGTACACTAAAAGATCTCCACCAAGGCATCATGTACTATATAGTAGTCAGGGATGATCCTCAAATACTTAGTAAACCGCTCCACATAGTGCTAATTGAATCACCAGGAAGTTACTCATAATTGTTTATTTGATCCTTTAACATGAGCTTCTTCGACCTAGGGAAGTACCTTTCCAAGAAGACCTTCTGCAAATCTACCCAACCGATGATTGAACTCTTTGGGAGCTCAGATAGCCATAGGATTACCCATAAGACATAACGGGAAAACACGAAGCCCCATAGCATCCATAGATAGATTTTGTGTCCCCATCACACTCTTACAAACAAATGCCACATTGTGCAAGTGGCTATGTGGATCCTCTGATTATAGACCCATTAATAGTCTAAGGTTTTGCAGCATTTGAAGTTGCTCACAAGAAATAATGAACTTTGTTTCAAACGGTAGTGGTGGCAATACAATAAATCCGATCATATCCATAGCGATAGGGTTCAATTTATATTGATTCCACCGGTAAGCATTGTCATTGTAATCCCTAGGATGTGGAATATTCTCCAAAGGAGGTGGGTTGACATTTCGATCATCATCATTAATATTCCAATTCAAATCTGCATTGCCTGCTATGTTAGCATTCTCTTGAGCCATTCTTCTTGTAATTTGTTGGATCTCTGGATCAAGTGGAGTTAAGGGATTGCCTTGACTCCTAGTGTTGGGCATACACAACTTAGTATACCTACAAAGAAACAAAACAAAACAAAAACAAAAACAACAAAAAAATGCAATAGAACTAAGAAATTAACACTCGATATACAATTACTAATGAATTCGATCAAAGTCTAGTCGTATTCCCCAGCAAGGGTGCAATAATTTTTGACAACGCCCAAGTTACACCTCTCTTTTGAAGAATAAAGCGGTCATTGTTAAATATAAAACCTAACCAATGTTAGGGTCAATTCCCATAGAGAATATGGAGTCTTCCAAATTGAATCACAAATAAACAATTCAAGTATTAACTAACTTCGTTCCCCAAAGGGGGGGGGTTTGGCTTGAATTGATTGATAACAAATTCAACTAAACTAACTAAAACAAGGGACAATCAATAATGGAGAGCAACATGGGAATTGCATTCCACATGGTTCACCAACTCAATATCCCCAGATTGCCCAATTCTCGACTAGAGTATAGCATATAGGATGGTAATGCAAGTTCACCAGGCCCTTTGGTAAAAAATGAGAGGCAAATATCACTATGTGACTTGGCCTGTCTCCATAGTGTGCAATACTAACCATTACCTAAAGTCCCAATCAACCTCCCCTTGGTCTAGTTCAATTAATTAAATGAGAGCACATCACCGAATCCTGTTAACCAATCTATTTTCCTATTCATTACCACTTGGATTGGAAAGGTAATACTAGGCAAGTTCTCATGTTGGGCACCACTATAAACATGCAAAACAAAGAGAATAGATTAATAAATGTATATAACCATTCCAAGAATTGCATATTATCCGAGTTTATTTGGTTAGAACTTCATGGTTCCCACAACCTCACATTGTGGGTCTAGCTACTCATGCTATGGGTATATGAAGAAACTATGAATTGAGAAAACATAATTAATCATTTACCCAATTGGATTGAAGAATAAGCAAACCCAAATTGTATTGAGAATCACAAGATTGAAATATACAATGAATCAACAAGTGTATTCTCCTCTCCAATATTTTGTCTATAAATATAAAACCCTAAAAAGTACTCTAATGAAGTCCTATCTACTCTGTGTTCTTTGAATAATGGCCTAAAAATTACTATTCATAGTATTTATAAATAAGTCCTAAAACATTAGAAAAATTGGTCGGCCACTTTATACGACAAGCCTTTATGACTCATAACTGGGTTTACGAGTTGTAATCAAGGTCTCATGTTCAGCTGTTGAGATTTTGGACTCCACTACTATGGATCCAATTTACGAGTCATAGACTGATTTACATCTCATATTGCCTTCTCATAGACTTCACCTTTAACATCTAGTCCTTCATTAAATCACACTAGAATTCTTCATCAAACCACTTTATAGAGTCGTAGAGTGGTCTGCCACTCATAAAGAGCTCTCGTCTGGATGAACTTTAAATTATCAAACTTCACTGGGAATCTCCACGAAACCCACTCTACCACTCATTGAGGGTCTCGTAAACCCTCAAAAACTAGAAAACTCTACAATTTGGCCCAAGAATCATGCTTACATGCTTTCCTTCAAAACAAAAACCAAAACACATGAAAACCATAAATGTCGCATTGAGAACACAAAAAATCCTAAGTTATAAAAATCAATATGTTGTATTTTGATACCATATCACCCACTATCATCGAATTGAAAATACACAAAATCCTAAGTTTTAAGCATCAAAAGTGTCATATTGTGGCAGCACATGATGCTTGTCCTAAAGTGACTGACTCAATTTATGTAAACAATATAGTAACACATAGACCTCAACTCAATGGCATACATTACATAAATCTCAGACTCAGATACCCACACCAACTTTTACAAAATAGGATCAGATAGATATTTAGCAAACTACTACAAATTGTTGTATGTGACAACACAACTATGGCATGGAAGGTACTATCAATAATCCACAATTACTGAACATCGTTGTGCTAACAATGCAATGCAAGTGCTCTCACAGAAAGAAGTCCCATATTTGACACTCATTGATGTTTCTATGTTTGACCTTAGGACTATGCAAAAATACTCACTCTCACCAAAGATATTCATGGATAATGTCAAATACCATACCCTTGCCCTTATACTCATGACTTAGACCTTCAACTAATTGGTCTAAGATCACTATAGGACTTTATTGGCTTGAAACATAGGCTCAGGGGGCTTTGGTATGATATTTTGGGAAAATAGTGACTAAAGGCCCCCCTTGAAACTGCATTTTCTACACTTTCGCCCTACCAACTTTGTTGTTTTTACCCTATTCTCCCCTTTTCCGATTTCATGTTTTTCTTGGTGCTTTCTTTTCAATTTTCAGCTTTTTGCCTTGTTTTTATACTTTTTTCATTTTGCTTGTTTGCTCACATCTAAGGCATCACTTATTTATCTTTCACCCAGTACATAATTATTTTCTTTTTCTCTGTATTCCTAACTCACCCCTTATTTTTGTATTTCACCCTTACACCAGCCACCCTAAACTTAGGCTTTTGGCCTGTGTTGAGGTGCACAACATTTATCCTCCGAACCAAGGATATTTTTGGTAGCGACCCTTAACTTAGACTTTTTTCCTCTGTCAACGTACACAATGTTCAAGGAAAGACCAAGGTCAATTTCAGGATTTACAAATAACAAAGCTAGGTTAATCAGGTGTTTTTAAAGAATAGGTACATGTTAGGCTCAAATATTAGGAACAAGGGTTTATATCATCATTTTGATTAGCTGTCTTTATGCTAAAGTGGACTACTTAAGAACAATGGCCTAAGGTCCTTTTCTAATCCAATTAATCTTCAATCAACTTAGGGTAACTGGGAAAATTCTAAATTTAGCAAAAAACACATGCATTTATCAAATTATGGTCACATTCAAATGACGCTGCATACACTATCAACAAAAAGACTCACAAATCATGCTTCTTATCTCACTGTAACCTCATTGTTCAGAATAAATAGTGTGATACACCTTAACCTGCATGGCTACTATCTAACTACTTAATCAAAAAATTTTGTTGTGTATCATTTTCTTTTCAAACAACATGAAAACATGCTATATGCCACAAGTATTGATACTATATGCTACAAACATTATCTAAACATCTTAAACTGCCAGTTCAGCAGAAATTAAATATCCACGGGGAAAAAGAACATAGGCAAGAAAACTTATAGGATCAAAAATTGGGGTACACTACAAAAAAGAAGAATTTTAGCAATTATTTCTTAATGAAGAAAAATGAATCTAGTTGTTATAAATACACTTATAGTGACCAAATTTTTTTTTGGTCGTTATAAATATACTTATAGTGACTAAAATTATTTTCGGTCTTTATAAATATACTTATAGCGACAAAGTTCTTTTCAGTCGCTATGAAGACACTTATAACGTCCAGTTTTTTTTGATCATTATAAATACACTTATAGCAATCAAATCTTTTTCCGATCGTTAAAGATAAATTTTAATCCAACATTAACAAGGAGACAATTTTGATTGTTAAAAAACACAACATCCAATCATTAAAACACATTAGTTAGCGTAAAAAATATATTTTAATTAATATGAGTGTAAAGTGATCAGAAAAAATCATGTTATAAGTATAACAAGTGCTATTTTGTTAATCATTCTGATAAAATTCCTTCATCTTTTATAATTTGGCTTATTTCATAAAAAATATTTATGTATTATTTTCTTATAATTCTATCTATCATTCTTATTAAAGTCAATTATATAAAATTTTGAAATATTATAAAAGTATTTAGTTACAATCTCTTTGGCACAATTTTTTTAACTTAAATATTTTCTTAATATGGTTTCTATATATGTTTTTATCTTGAGGGACAATCTTTTCATCTTTACTTAACATTTTTAAAGATGCAAGATGAAATACGTCAAAATCAAAAATTTTAATTGAAACAAAAAATTAAAAATAGAGGTAATAGTATTTATTATATTTATAATTATGAGCTTATGAGATAACCTTAAGGTAGAAAAGTTATATAAATTTGGTCGTAAGTAACTTTTTCAAGAGGATATATTTTTCTCCACTTGCAAATTACATTGATCAATAGACTTAAGAATCAGTATTCAGTAATAATGTTTCTTCTAATAAACACACACACTGTCACGACCCAAAAATTGGCGTGATGACACTTGCTCAATCCCACCAGAATAATTCAACCTTAACTCAAAGGGATAATAAACATAACGCGCGGAAGTAATTAACTAGAGTAGATAACTAAAACTGGGAAAATTCATAAACTTAAATACCACCCAAGGATTTGGTTGTCATGCATACAAGCCACTAACAATATAGAAAATCAAAGAAATACAAGTCCAAATTGTTCTTCTTCTAGAATAGAATAAGTACAGAAGAAATAGGAACAAGAAAATCATCCAGATGACAATAGCTACCTCTCTACGTCTCCTGGGAAGCCTCGAAGGATAAAGGAAAATACTATTCACTGTCCGGGCTCACAACCTACACAAGTGTAGAAGAAATGTTAGACCCCGTAATTACCTAAAGGTCGATTATTAATTCGGGAATCAATTGTTGGGATTGAAGTGTATTGTAAATT
>JAOTQR010115083.1:0-25068 GCA_025774065.1 Solanum ossicruentum | reverse complement strand
ATACACTCCAATTATAATTAGGCACCACGAATTTGCTTAATTTAACTCACGCCAAATGCGCCTTAATTTCCCCTTTTTTTCCAATTAAACGATTAACTTAAACTAACTAACTTACGGGGTCTAACAAATAACTAGGGGAATGGATCGATCCCAAAACTGGCCATCTCAGTGGCTAATGAGGAAGGTACTGTAGTACAATTCTATCCTATGCTGGCTACATAGTTTATGCGTTTGAGTAATTTATTCTACTCTTACCCATATTGGTGCTCAATACTACTCCCAATATACTTTATGTAGCTCATACTTAAATGATCAAAATTTCTTGAAATCTGGCTTTCTTGGGGACTTAGCCCAGCTTACTACATAGCTTTCTCATATAATTTCTTTAATTTAACTGAAAACTAAAATCACCTCAGTGACTCAAACATGCTAAATTCTTGGCTAATATGTGAAAATAAATCTCTAGACTGCACTTCTTGAACTTAGCTTTAAAGGTACTCAACTAATCTTTTCTTTTCTTGAAGTATTATCAAGATTTTCAAGGAAATTCAACAATCATATATCTTATTCATAAATGAATATAACTTGATAACAATGCCTTAATCACATAACATAGAAATCCAGAATTTTAGTGTGTATCAAAACTCTATGTATACCATGGAAATTAACATGCTTTTACAGAAGTTACGGGAACTTAATTTCACTAGTTCTTGAAAGTTCATGAGTGAACCAACTTATATTTCTGAAAATATACTCAAAATAATAGGTTTAAGGTGGCCTTACAAACCTTGGAAGGAATTTCTTGGAGAGTTGGAGAAATCCCTAAGCCATACTATCGTTTTCTTGAATTTTTGAGCATAAGTTCTTGAAAAGGTTTGCTTGTTTTTAGAGAATGAGTGAAGAAAATCACGTTTTAGGGACTAAATACGATTTAAAACAGACTAGTTTAGGATATGGAGTGTGGAAAAGGTCGAAATTGCCCCTCCTATTAAAAGAACAAATCTGCTCCGAAAATACACTAGTGCGCGACCAGCACTAGTGTTATTTCTCACTTTTTCATAAATTCTCACTTTGCATCAAAATACAGAGAAACGACAAAGTGTGGTTCCTCGTCCACTCCGCGTCATGGAAGGGGCACGAAAACCCCACTGTTTTAAGCTTTCTTGGAAAATAATAATTCGCGTTTTTCAAGTTTTTATCGAGTCGAGACCATTTTCCAACTCAATCTTTTGCAGTGATAGCAAATCCGGTCTCAGATTTGCAAACGAAGCAAGGAAAGATACATTACGTGCAAGGTCAATTCTAGGGGTATTTTGGTCTTTACACGGGTGTTACAATATTATAATATATTCTTTATTATTTTTATATGTAATATTTTATATTGTCGTGACACACACGTGCATCGCATGTACTCTAAACTAGTTTGTAAAAATAGTAGGGAATACTTGAAAATAGTGAAACATAATGTGTGTACTTCTGTAAATTTTCCTTCTGATTATCGTGTAAATTTAAAGATTATTCTTCTTCTATGCGCCAAATTACATATTAAGGGCTAAGGCATGATTGTAGACTAGAGATAGAATACACTAGGCATGGACGGAGTTCATCATAATTTGAAGATTATATATTCAAGATTTCAATTGTTTTAAGTTTGTATATTCTAAATTGACAATTTATACATATAGCTCCTTAACTTGGTCTTTGGATCTATATCCAACACTAAGGGATCATTTTGTACAAAGATGAATAACGTAGAGATTAGTTATACAGGGATTAGTAACGCAGGGATTAGTAATGCAGGAATTATTTTTTATCAAGTGTTTGATTCATTGCTTCCTACCTAATCTTGTGCTTGGTTTAAAAATCTATAAAAAGCTTCTTTTCAATTATATCCTTTGAATTATTAGGAAATTTGCTATTTGATACGATGGTCAAAATAGATTATTTTGTTATGGCTTCTAACTAGATAGGAGAAAAAACATTTTGTCGCTATGTTTATTATTTCTCACCGGAACAATTTGATGATAAATAACCGTGATCTTAATAAATTGATCACTCATAAAACATTTTAATTTAATAAAGATAGACCATCTACTTTTAAAATCTAAAAGATGGTAAAGAATTGTAAAAATGAATAAACTGTCTATATTTACACATAAAATTTTTGTAGGTTATAGTTTTAATATAGAGTTTATATCTTAAAAGATTCACTCAATTTTGAGAGATTATCTAATATAGTCATTAAACTTTGTTTTGTATTAACAAAACCACTCAATCGGGCCCTTGTATCAACAAAACCACTCAACTAAATTAATTATCAAAAAAAATTGACATGGCAAAATAATTTTTGTATCTTATGAATAGGACCCCACAAATAAATAAAATTTAAAAATTTAACATGTAAATCAACAATTCAATAGAATATCAACAGACTAGCCACATGTTCCCACATATGCCAACCGGTACTAAAACAATCATAGATAGTAGCTAAAGTAACCATACTCAACATATGGAGACTTGAACCCCACCCCCACCACCACCCCCCCGTCCCTGCTTCCCAAGCAATCAATCCCAAATAGAATTCACATAGTAAGAAAGGGAAGACCGCAAGCACCTATACGTCGATTATGTGCTTCCAAATTTTCTTCACAATTCCCTTGTCCAGACAAGCTTCGAATGTCACCTAGTAGCCAAAATAGGGTTATTACAAGATGTCATTTCTTTTCAGACAAAAAACATGAATAACAATAGTTTTGGTACTGTTCCATCTCAAAGGCAACTCAATCAGGGAGATCTAACTATACCACAGCATACGTCTCAAAAAAGTGCACAAAAAATCACCAAAATCTGACTCAAAATGAATAAGAAACAATTCTTGAAGTTTCTGAAATTGAAACTATGATACAATAACAAAAACAACAAAAATTACCTCAAACAACGCATCAAAAGTAATTTCTAGTGATCCCATAATATTCTCCTTGGAAAAATACACAATCAAGCTCTTTGAATCACTTAAAACGAATAAATATGAGGGAGTTATGACTTAAAAAACGTTGACTTCATTTTTAACTTAATTCTGGAAAATAGCCCGCATTTAAACCCCATCCGGATGTCACTATAGCGACACCGGGGTCACTATAGCAACCCACCCCCACAAAGTTTGTTGTCGCTATAGTGACTGCACCAGAGCCTACTGCTACAAATTTTAATCTTCCCAGTTAAATTTTTCCAATGAGGGTTCAAAACTCATTCAGAATTCAAAAGACACAACCGAACTATGTGACCATACCCAATTTGACATTCTGGATCCAATGGCGCAGTTAGAATTTCTACACGAGGTCATTTTAATTAAATAAGGGTCCTACTTCTTTACTTTAAAATTACTTAACTTTTATTGAGGGGCCCAAAACGCACCCAGAAGCTCGGGAACCGGACAAAAGGTTGTCCTAAACTAAACTCGATGTTTTGGAGCTAACTGCACTGTTAAAATTTCTATTTGCATACATTTAACAAGAGTGTTGACTAAAGTAAACTATTGACCTATTCTGAAGGTTAAATTGTAAAATACAGTATAAACTATCGAAAATCCTAATATATTAACCAAACATGCTTCTAGCCTAATGTGGTCATTTCAGAGCTGCTAGAACTGTTAGAATTTCATTCCGAGGCCGTCTACCCAGTCTTTACTGCTAAATTCATTTTTAAACTTTAAACCAGCCTATAGTATGAAAAACTACACATCTTTCAAATGAGCCACCAGGTGACCGAACTATCAGCGCCAACAAGTCACTAATGACTTGAGTCACCATAAATCAGTCCTAACCAATGCAATATACTCAGAAAAAAAGAAATGATCTAGAGGGTCATTACAAATGGGTGACATATATGGGTCATACTCGCCCTCCGACAGTGAAAGCTTTTTGATTTTCTATCAAAATTGTGCAAGCTTTGATACCATGTGAGAAATATAGAAGAAAAATATTGTTGGATTATGTCTCTACATTATTACAATGAGACCTTATTTATGAATATAACATAAGACTCCTTTTCCAACTAGCACACTATAATACAATCCCTTTTCAAGTAGGATTCTATATAGAATTCTTGTTCATGTGTCTATTTCTATTCTAAGTAGGATTATAGATATTATTCTTGCTCTTATTCCTATTCTAACAATAACAAAGGTGTGTAATAACTTGAGATGTGTCCAAAAGAGTAAACCACCTCATGTTATCACTCAAACATCCATATATCATAGTTTTGAACTTAAAAGAATTACTGGTATCCACATGAGGAACTCTTATAATATTTACTAACAACTCATGGATATAGCTAAAATGATTTGTTCATTCTTTGTTAGCGTGAATTCTTCTCTAACAAATGGCATACTCACATAATAGGCTAAAATATAGGTATTAGTGTCAAATACTGAAATGCCAAGACTATCATTAAGAGTACTACTATGATCAAAAGAAGCTCCAGAATCACTTGACATATGATACAGGGAATACTCCTTAACATGATCGGACCCATCAAAACTAAAATTGTCCACCTTGAAGTATTGATGAACAATTTTAGAAGTTCGATCTTTACCAAATCTTTTCCTTGACGTAATCTATAAGGTGCAACCAACTCTAACATCTCAATGACACCATAAAATGTGTAACCCTTAGGGTGCACAGCTTGAAGCTTCACTTTATTTTCACTTCTTAATTTTAACACTTTTCACTCCTGTAACATGGCAACAACTACAGCTGCTTCCAGCTTCATTTACTACTGAAGTTTGTAGTGACAACATGAGAATTTGTCTTGGAATCAACCCCACCAATTATGAAAAGCCCTTCTGAGTTGAATTTCTTTTTCTATTTTAATAGATTACTCAACTTCGACTAGGAATTCATTATTAAAGCTGAGAAAAGTGATTTTGGAAGTGGTCGTGGCTGCCGAGGGTGACCATTTGTACACACATTTTGCTATTGGACATTCCATTAAACAACTTGCCACCTTTTGTAGTAACATCAACAACAAATAAACTAGCATACAGTGCATTAGATACGTCATGCGGTTTATCCAAATGAATATCCAAGCTCTTGAAACTGGCTCATCGGGATCAAATGGAAAATGTATGAATATATGCTTGTGCATCAACCAAGTTCCATCCAAAATCATGGGGTTACTTTCTTTAGAGTGAATCTACCACTCCATAGTAAAAAAAAAATGTTGCCTAGCTTTATGAGTATAAATACCAATAGGTTTTGCACCTTGTTTTTTATAACTTCAACCCCTGTTTTTGTGATCTGTAGCGGCTTGCCTCCTCATACATTTGTATCTGCAGTTGCAAGAACAAGAGGCAGGGAATCCTCTTCATTGTCATCCAAATCTGAATTAGATATCTCCTTCGAATTGTCGATCTCCTATTTTGCTCGAGTTATCAAAATTTCAGCATGTCACGCACTAAATTTATACCCTGGACGTGGCCGTCATCCAGAACCATTTCTGGTCCCAAGCGAATCACTTGGCCTGGCTTCTTTACTCAGCTGAAGACATAAAATAATAAATGATAGGTTTAGATATAACGTGCTAAAGAGAATGCAATAGTCTGAACAACTAAACAAAGGAAATATCCCAACAACAACTGAAAGTAAGAACTAGAACTCCTATCATCCAGTCTATGGAACCTCTAACTAAGAAAATCTGAAACAACTACCATGATAGGCCCACAGTAACCATAACTGAAAATAAATTCTAAAACAGAGATAAAGACTCAAAACTCTCTGACTGGTAGAAGGACCTACAAATAGCTAAATAGAATACTGGTCCTTGGTAGAGCTTCTGTTGAGGGACTTTGTCACCTACATCTACATCATAAAACGATGCAGGTCCAAAGGACGTCAATACATGAAATGTACAAGCATATAAAATAGCCAAAACAGGGGACTCGAGATAAGGAACTACACTCGGAAGTAGATAAAACATATCTCAAAATAGGATAACAAAATATAGATAGTGTACAGTGAAAGTAAAAATATATGCTGAAACTTTATATGCAAGAATTAGTTTACTTTAGATTGGAGAGTTTCTCTAACCGACAACCATCACTATGAGCATCGTGATTATTCAACATCTTGCCCATGCTGCCAGAGCCATCCCATACTTTGCCAGGGTAAGGGATAAAACTATGGGAGTGGATCCATCCAAAAATTGGGTCATCTTAGTGTCAAGTGAGGAGTTGCATGTACTCTTGGTACAATCATATCCTATGCCGGCTACATAGTTTACGAGTTCAACTTATTATTTCTCTCACTCATATTGGTGCTCAATACTACTTCCAAAATAACTTTTATAATAATGCTCATAACTTTAGAGTAAACTTACTCAAAATACTTTTCAATCTTTTGGGACTTAGCCACCTCTAGCCTCTTTTTTCTGACTGAAAGTTGTATCAATACAAAGTGTCTCAAAAACATAATTTTATTACTTAGCTATCTTGTAGATACAGAAGTTTCACCCCCCGAGAGGGTACCCTTGGCGTGGCCGGCACTCAGAGACTATTGCTAACCCCCAAGTGAACAACTTGGCCTCAATGTCACATCGTACTCAATAGCAACAGAATATCACAAATAGAAGGCATAATATATAAATAAAATGCAACTCTACTGAATCATAGTTTATAAACAAAATAAGTTGGAATTTAGAATACTCAACAAATTCTCTACTCAGTGTTTATGAACCTCTACTCAACAAGTCTATATGTTGACATGACAAGCCATGGGCACCTCAATCAAGGAGGTAACTCCTCAATGAAAATAAGAAGTTAACAAAAAGGGATTCTTCGGATTCAAGGAGAGCTCACCAACTCTGGAGTGTACTGAGCTAGGCTTCAACGGTGCGCGAGCTGAAGACTCCTATCACCTGTATCTGCATCATAAAATGATGCAGGCCCAAATGGATGTCAATACATGGTATATACTAATATGTAAAATAGCTCAAGAAAGTAAATCTCAACTCACTCATATCGACTCAATAATTCATGCTCAACTCAGTATATGCAAGTTTAAAGTAGTTCATGCTTGTAAAATAGACTCAATAGTAATAAACTCAAATTGAAAATGACATGCTCAGTCAATGTTACTTGGGAGTTTCTCTTAACTGGCATTCAATCCCACCACCTTTAGTTTGGTGATGCACAATAAATTTGACATCATTGCCATGCCCACCCTTAACTTGCCATGAAAAAGGACGATCAACTCTCTCTTGGATCTACAATAAATGTCCACTTGTAGGACAAGAGTCACTAGAACGAGCTATGACAACTAGCCTATGTTGGCAACGTAGTTCTGTAGGTTAAAATAGATGTGTACTAGCTCTCCGCTCAGTGCTCGACACTCCTCCCAAGACTAAAACATGCTCAACTCATCAATCAACTCAATCGTCAATACTCAATCAATCAAGTCAAACATCAATGCTCAATATATCAACTCAAATCTCAATGCTCAGCTCAACCCAGTTTCTCATTAGCTCTATCAATCAATGCAAACAATCAAACTCAACTCAAACTCATACGTCATTTGGACTCACTCAATTAAGTCATCACATAGTGCAAGCAAAATGCTCATATATAGTAATATATATGACTCAATGCAACATGTGTCTCATACTCAATCATACTCAAATTACTCAACTCTAAATGTTCAATTTACATCAACTCAAATATTCAATGATATGCATAGAATCTCATAAAATCATGTGATTTAGGGTTCATGCTATGAAGTATTAAATACATGTGTAAATCCATATGAATAATCATGCAATGTAGAAATTATCTCATGCAGTATAATCAGATCTCATGATGGAAGAAAAGATCTAAAGTTAGGGTAGTAGAATTTCTCAAATATCATCTCTTTTCCAAATCTTGACTCAAGATCATGAAAGGGACATGTGAAGAAAGGAACTTCACACTTTTTAAGCCTTACATACCTGGAAGTAGAAGAAACAATCGAACCTCAGCTAATCCTTGCACTAGAATTTGAAACTCTAGCTCCTCCTTCTCCAATGCTCTCAAGAACTCTCAAATATGAATAATGGTGAATAATGGCTTAGGGTTTGGTCTTAAGGCTTTATTCAAGCCTAAAACAACCAAGGGTTTAATGGAATGGGGATTGAAATGGATAAAAGTACCCCTCATTAAAACTGTTACTGGGGCCTATGAGACCCTGTCTACAAGCCGTAGAGCACTCTATGAGTTGTAGGCAGCCTATCGTAAACTAGAAGTCCAAAAATCTGAGTTATTGAAAATTGACACGAGACCTCTTCTATGAGTCATAAATTATTCTATGAGTTGTAAATTATTTTACGAGTCGTAGATGACCTTTCGTGAACAAGGTGGATCTGAAATTGGACTTCATTGAAATTTGTCACGAAATCCTCTTCTATGAGTCGTAAAACAAATTACGAGTCGTAAGATCCTCTCATAAGCTGAAGCGTCCTAAAACTTACGTTACTGAAATTTACTATAAAATCTCCTATATGAGTCGTAAAGTTGAATACTAATCGTAGAGGCTCTCGTAAACCTTTTGTTGTAGCTTTTTCTCAATCTTTTCTCAACATCGTTCTGCACGCCTACTCTAAACCAGGTAGAAATAATTAGGGGGTGTTACAAGAAGCTTTGAATACTTCTTGAACTCAACTTAATATTGTGCACATAATAGCTTTTTTCATGAAATATATAGGGTTCTTACCAATGCAACAATAACTACATAATCTTGTCTCAATAGCTTAATTCAATAGTGAAAGCAGTAAATACCATGATTTTTATCAAGAAAAATACATGAACAAGTATTTCAATGAAATTAACTAGTAATGGAGGAATCTTGATCCTAACTCATAAACTTGATATTGGGTAGAGACTAATAGTTAAGGATACTAAAACAAACGTAGAATAAATTTTGGAGGGCCTAACATACCTGTGGGAATTAGTTTCTTGAAGAATTTAAAGAAGGTTCTTGAAAGCCCTAGCTTTTTTCCTCTTGAAATTACGTTCTGAGTTTGGAGAGTGTTTGAGCATTAGTGATTTGAAGAATCACGTTTTAGGGGTTAATTAAGTGAAACAGACAAGTTTAGGTTTAAAGAGTGAGAAAGGATAAAAATAATCCTCTTTAAAATTGCTATTTAAGTCGGCCACTTCCGTAGAAACTCATCCATAATATTTTAGATGAATTTCGAGGTCAATGGATCCATTCTACAAGCCAAATCTATGGCCTGTAGAAGTATTTATGACCCGTAGTTGGATCCGTCAATTATGGGAGTCAAAAATAAACTTGCAGAAGTTTTTCTACAAGTTGATAGTATAGGTCGTAATAAAACCACAGCCCTAAGTCAGTTTGCATCTTCCACTCTGCACTGGCAGTCTGTAGTTAAACAGATATAATTTTTTACTCCGAACTCGGATGGAGGCGAAATTGGATGCGTTGGAAAGCTAACTCAAAGAACTTTCATTTGGTAGAACCACCTAATTCTTTGTGTTCTAAGAGTTATAATCATTTAAAGTTGATCCTTCCATACTCTAAAGTGAAACACTTAACTGGTAGGAAGATTTTGAACTTGACGAAGCACTAGAGGTCTCTTATGACCAGCATTCATTTCCAACATACTGTAAGCGATTAAATTTTGTTCCTAAAAAATAACAAAATCAAGAAAAGAAAAGTAGAGGTAAACAATAATATCTGTATTTCAAGAATTTGTGCGAAGGTTGCAATCTTTATAAAAATCTAAAAAAAAGGTGTAATTCTATGATTCTTCTCCTCATGATCATCAACTCAAGAGTTTTTCTTTGTTCTTGAATCAAAGAAACACTTGTTAAAACTTCACTACGAATGCGGAGCCAAGCTTTAATCACAATCGCAAAAATATGAGAACTTGCGGCTATAAACTTGGAAATAAAACTCCTTTATAAGTGGAAAACTTGCAGATCACCACCGAAGAGCAGAACTTTTTATGTATTTCTCTTCTTCTTGTTCCTCTTCTCTTCTTTTTTTCTAGTCTTATGGAGACCCTTTTATATAGTTGTAAGTTAGGGTTTGGGGGTATTTTGGTCTTCAATTGATTTTAGAAGATCATGGGCTTGAAAAACACGAGTTGGGCTCATCTTGTCAACCTAATGGACTGACCCAAATATAATTTGGACTTTATTTAAGTCATATAATTTTAACTTAAATAATCATCTAACTTTATTAACCAATAATTTGACTTGGTCTATGTATCACGAATTTAAAATTTAATCCACATTTAATATGGATTGATCAGTAAAATCTCATTGTCTACAAATGCCCCTACTTCAAGGCTTGTCGGGGTGCTTGACTTGTCGAATCATTAAAGACAGGGCTTGAAGTATTCATGAATCAAATATTTTTTTGTAGAAAGTTTTTTCAAAACTTTCCATATTTGATTCAATGGAGAAGTTTCATAATTAGACTCCAATGAAATTTTTCATAACTTGATTCCTATGTAATTTTTCATAACTTGAATTCTATAGAATTTTCCATAACTTGGTTCCGATGGAATTTTCCATAACTTAGTTCCGATGAAATTTTCCATAACTTGAATCCTATGAAATTTTCCATAACTTGGTTTCTATGAAATTTTCCATAATATAAATCCTATAGAATTTTTCATAACTTGAATCCTATGCAATTTTCCATAATTTGAATCCTACAAAAATTTACCATAATTTGATTTCAATTATGGTTTTCCATAATTTGTAGAAAAATAATTTATGTACTTTTGATATCTATATATATCCATACTCCCATGGAGGCTAATTGTCACTTACGGCATTGTCAAGCTCGATCAGATCCATCTCCATTAGGTAATATTTATTCTCTAATTTTCATCTTTTTTTTCAGCTCAGCATACATGCGGTAGAAAATTCATATCTTATTGTAGAAATATCGAAATCATGATTTGTTTGATTTTTCAGAATCTAGACTCATAAATCTACAACATATACAAAGATTAATGTTAAAATCCTTCTCAATTGTCAAGAATCAATTCTTTTATTTTGCTTCTCCATATCTGATTTTTTTTTGCAACTTTATGGAGACTCATCAAAATGTCTATATCTTGGTGTAGGAGCGTCCAAATGAAGAGTGACTTGATTCTGTAGAAAAAAGACTTTGAGGTCTAAACATATTCAAAAATCAAAGCAAAATCCTTATTGATTGACAAGATTTGATTTTTGAAGTTGGTCTCCAATCTATCATTATTTTTACAGATTTTGGAGTCTCACCAAAACGTCTGTAACTTGGTGTAGGAGTTTCCGAATAGCGAACGACTTAATTCTATCGAAAATAGACTTCAATATCTATAGCATCTCCAAAGATTAAATCCAAATTCCTTATCAAAGGACTAAAATTAATTTTTTGTAAAATGAGCTACACAATTAACTTTGGTGTGACTTTGGATAACATTCATGAATTTCCTTTTCCGTGTTTTCGCCAAAGTGCCACACATTGATTTCCCTTTTGATTGAGACCTCTGCCATCATTCATTAGAGAGAAACAAATACAAAATCTTTAAGCCAGTAGGCTCGTAGTCATCATGTGTGAGAGCATATGCCACACTTTCACCATGTTGATTCGAAGCTTCATGTTATTGGAACCGTAAGACACATCACTCCTTTTATTATATTTTTGTATAAATTCGCAAAAGACTGCAAACATTCTCAATATCAAACCAAAAAAATTAGGGTAATCCAAAAGTGATGAGGAGTCATTTGGTACATCTTGATTTGTAGTCATGACTTTGTCAATGAGCCACACTTAATGCATTTTTTAAGTAATTGTGGCTTTGGTAATGACAAACACACTTGGTGCATCTATTTTTTTAAGTTGCGTCTTTAGCGATGAACCGCATTGTATATCTTATTCTGTAGTTGCAGCTTTGGCGATGAACAACATTGTATGCCTGTTTATCTATAGTTGCGGCTTTGGAGATGAACCATATTGTGTGCTTCTTCCTCTGCAGTTGCGACTTTGGCGATGAACAACATTGTGTGCCTCTTTCTTTGTAGTTACGGCTTTGATGATAAACCATACTTTATTCTCTTCCTTTTGTAATTCGGCTTTGGAAGGAAATAAATTTTGGTGTAGTCTACCCTAGTTTTGGAGAGCAACTACTTGATACAGCACCTTCACAAATCAGACTTAAAAATATGCCCCCCCCCCCCGCCCGTGCTAAAGATAGAGGCTCGTTTATGCTTACGTCTAGCTATAAAAATTTTGAAGTGAAGATTTTGATGAAGAGACGATGCAAACTTGATAGAGATATTTAAATGAGTTGGCAAGTCACCTTTTGGCGTTCAATCTCATTTTTTTCCTTCCTATTATACAGGATGCATGATACATCAATTTTTTTTTATGATTGTTGATGTATAAATACTCTTGCAATTTTTTGAAGAAATAAAGTGTATTTACTTAACACTTCAACGCAAAACATATAAGTTTTTTTTATTTGCCTTGACCACTTATTTTGAGGTTTTCAACCTAATAAATTTATTTTTGATCATACAAATTTAAACTCGTGCAGACCAAGAGTAAAAACTTAAATATTTAACTTACTTTATAAAGCTTTTGTAGCTTGAAGACTTAGCTCAGATTTGATGAGCTTCACTCTTGAAGAATTAGCTCAAATTTGAATAGCTTTAAAACTAAAGACTTAGCTCAAATTTTATGAGCTTCATGACATGTAGTTTAAGTTTATACGTCAAAGAGCATTTGGCTTGAAGACTTTGCTCGACTTTGATGAACTTTGAAACTTGTAGATTTTTGTTGAATTTGAAGAATTTCATAATATGGAGACTTAGTTTGAACTTTTTGAACATTGCTTGAATTTTAAGAGTATCACAACTTGAAGACTTATCTTGAATTTGACAAGCTTCATGACATGCATTTTATGATCATGCATCGAGGAGCGTGTCCATCTACATAGACTCTTCAATTTCAATTTTTGATGAAAGATTGTCCTCATCCTCAATATTATGACCATTTTCTTCATGAGGGTCAAAGTAGAGTAACCCTTGTTCTCTATCCGTGGTGATACTCAACTCCATATCATGAGTACCAGTTGCTAGTTCTTCAAATGTTTTAGGTTTATGCCTTGCATTATGTAGCGAAGATCTCAATGCATACCTTGGATGCATATTTCGATCCCAAAAGTTTCACTAAGATGATCTTTGCAGTTAAGGATTAAGCTCCTTCAGCGATTAATGAAGTCAATGACTTGCCCACTTTTTGTTTGGCAGAATTGGTAAGCTCTATCTAGCTTACAACACGTCTTGTGCTATAAAAACGTTAAAAAATTATTGCTCCATCTGCTCCCAGCTATCAATGGAACTAGGTTCAATATCTATGTACCAGTCGAAAGCATGCCCTGTGAGTGATCGGATAAACTGGTTAACAAGATTATCATCATATGTTCTAGCATTATTATAAGTTTCGACAAAGTATGCTACATGTTGTTTCGAATTTCTCTTGTCGCCAAATTGTTGTAGCTTAGGAGGTTGGTAGCCAACACGTATCTTTAGATTATCAATTCTTTAAGAATACGACTTTACATATGTGAGTGGAGATTTAGATATGGACTTAGACTTATCTTTGATAGTCTCCTGATGAAGTCTTTCAATTGGTCAACAGGAATTAGGCCTTCAGCAGACACTTGAAATCCTTGACCATTGTTTCTTGTTTTGTGAAAGACTCTCTTTCCTCTTGCATTTCATGAACCTCCATACATAAACGAGTGGATTCTCCATCTTTCATATTTTCTATCATATTTATCAACTTGATAATTTGGGTATCTTGACCTTTGATGTATTTTGACAGGCCTTCAACCACTTTCATCAAATTTGCAAGTTATTCTTCTATGGTGAAAATTTCAATAACCATTGTTTTCACCCCATCATAGAGGATAAGGAATAGTGCAGAACATTACTAGAATATAGCTTGGATTGAGAAGTAACATGAGGAAAAATCATAGCAGATGTGGTGCTTAAGACAATATTATTTTCGTGTATGAAGGGATCATTAGACTGACAGCGTCGTTCTTATGATAATCTTAGTCGATCCAAAGTTCTTTGTACTAACTTAGCAATGTCTTTTTCTTGTTCTAGAACATACAGAGAGGATATTTTTTCTTTTAGAGAAGACAAATAACAAATGTAAGGTAATTTAGGTGGTGCTCAAAGAACTTGTTGTCCCAACACTTTGGTTTTACTCCTTCTGTTTGGGTCACTGTCACGACCCAAGCCTAGGGCCTAGACGTGACCGGCGAATGGAGAACTCGAAGGAACCCCAAACAAGCCTTATAGCATATCATTACACATCCGTAGTCACCAAAGCAATTACAATGACGATAAGAGATAAATGTAAACAAGGGGAAATTGGGACTAAGGATACACTTCCATATCATAAACATCAAGAGTCAATAAAGTCAAGCTCATAGCATTGATAAATAACATGTCCAACAACACCTCTACTATATAGATAAGAGTGGGGGCCAAGACAAAGCAACCCTGCTCACCCTCATAGTCAATACATATGTCAAAGAGAGAAAGTCTTAATACATACCAATAGAGCATAAGTAATGTCCTCGGAATAGAGGATTCACCAACAAGCTTGATAGAAGTCATACTAGCCACGTAGAGGAGGGTGATCAATTAGTACACCAATTCATACATGATGACATCATGTAGGCATAGAGTATGCATTAATATGTTTTAATGTACTAAGTATGTAGGATGCAATGCAACAAGAGATAGGCAACATAGGCAAAATGCATAATCATAAGCAATAAATAGCATACTAATAATATGATATGTATCAATGATACTTGAAGTAATACATACTTATACAGAAGATAACATATATGTAAGAAGAGACCATTAAACTATTAGCGGATCATCACACCCTACCACCCTTGGTTATTGAGGTACAAACCTGGTCAATAGGTTGGTGGATTCTCACACCCTATAACCTGTGGTGTTAGAGTACAAACTTCCTGATAGGTTGGTGTATCATCGTACCCTACCATCAGTGGTGCCAGAGTACAAATCTCTTGATAGGTTGATGGGTATAAACCCAACAAGGTTGATGGATAGTCGTACCCTACCACCCGTGTTGCCACAGTATAAACTCCTCGATAGGTTATCATGGTACGAACCCCTTTACAATTTTACCCATGTATAAACCCCGAGTAGGGCATGGTCACATTCCAACACTACATAGAGAATACCATATACATACTTTCAGATTATTATCATATAGTACTCATATACATACATTCAACTCATCATCATTTCATTATCATATAGTAAGGAAATTCATAATACATGCATTGGACCTTTAATTCCTCAAGAAACAAAGCCGGACATTTTATCAAACACTTAGAGGGTGTGTAGTGCTAGTGTAAAATCATGCAATTCAAGAGTATTGTCATGCTAGAAAATCCAATGTAAAATGATCAATAGATACTTAGTAATACCCTCAAGCAATATACATCGAAACCCTTCATCAAATCTTACAATAGAACTTGGTTTCATAGCTCAAAACATAGCAAAATAGTCACAATTTCATAAATCCCAACATTCTGTGCAGTGATTTTCATAATAAATAAGACCCATGAGTAAATCATCTTTAAATCATGCAAATCCAATAAAAAGAAATCTTGGGTATCATACGTGAAAGGAACCCATGGAAGAAAACCACATAACTTAGTTTTTGGAGAATCCATGAAGAAGATTGGAGATGGAGACTTGAAGCTTGAGTGCAATCCTTAAGAATCCATAAATGGTTTTGAGACTCGAGTTTAGGATTAAAATATTTGTCCAAATGTTTGAATGAGTATTGTGGAATGTTTAGAATGATATGAGGGTGAAAAATGACTAAGTATAGGTATTTTTACGTTTGGGAACACTTAGGCCCATGACTTAAAAGTCTTGGACTGAAGTCAAAAATTTGCACCCGTATTAACATTGGTACGTGTCGTGCAAGGGACGTGTAAACCTCATTGCAAATCATCACTTGGAAAAATAAAATTACAAATCGTTTGCTCTTAAATCGGGGTTAGACCCATTTTCTACTCAAAATGACCCTTTTAACAAGAATATAAAGTCGATTTTTCGATATCATGCACAGATTTTGATATACATAAATATTATGATTCTGAGCACTTCCAAGGTATATTTTCTGGCACTTTCTGGGGTCGTACAACCAATATGTGGAAGAATGTATAAGAATTCTACTGAGGATTAGTAAGTGAGTCTCTACTATACTTGTGAATATTGACGGATGTAAGGGTGCTGGTGATTGGTATGTGGATCATCTATTGTGGTTCTTAAATATCTGTTACTAGATTGAGGCTACTAATTGTTGTTACATCAATAACGCTTAATATTGGGATGGTTTTCTGACTATTCATCACGCTTATGATTACTAATGTTACTGTGATTGTCTAACTGAAAAACAAAGAAAGGGCTAAGGTCCCTATATTGAAATATGATGACATTAGCTATTGCCTGTATCTTTTTCAGCACCAGTTAGCTGGGAAGCCACTAATGGTTGATCTATGGGAATTGCTTGCCGAAGGAGTAAAGAACAAGGTAAAGTTTATATATGGGGAATATGACAAAGTTATGGGTTACAATGATTTTTTGAATATCTAAGGGTGTGTTGAGGGTGCGTATACCTAGTGTATTATGTTCCCGTTAAATTTTAGAAGTTTGAGTTTATGGGATGAATGATTGATAATTTGAGGGTTCCTTAGAGATTGCTACACAGATTCAATGTTATATACTGACGGATTGTTATACCTCTGATTAGTTGAGTTTACTAGAAATGTTGTTTGCCATAGAGAATGCCTATGACTGTCGTATTTACTACTTATTGTTATATTAGGGTAAATCTATATGTGTTTTGGTGGGAGTTCCAATGTGTTAGAGGCCACTGATAGAGTGTTTTTGTCGGTATCACACTTGAAATGGGGTAATGAGGTTTAGTTGATGGGGCAACCTCAGCCTGGGATATATTTTACCATTTGAGATCATGAGGTAACCTGAGCCTACAACTTATGAGTTAGCTCTTCCTCCAACACATTGTGTTACATACCCCGTGTGTCATGTATCAATACCGAACCATTATATCCCAAACGGGTCACATATACTTCAGTATATTTCCATTGAGTTTGTTGACTGTCTAATGATGTGAAGGAGCTGATATTTATTTAGGAAGAGATATCAGGAAGTTGTGCTACAGAACTACAATGAGGGGTTAAGGTTAATTGGCACCAAAAACTGATCGAGGAGGATACCTAGGGGTCGATGAAAGAAATGAAGGAGTGGTACCCTGACCTATTTGAGTTTTTGGGTATGCCTTTAATCTTACTTTGGTGATAGAACATTTTATTAGTAGGGGATGTTGTCATAACCCTCCAGTTCATTTCTCTGTCCCATGATTATTTTGTCAAAGTGAGCATATGCATAACGACCTTAGGCCATTTTTGACTTTTGGTATAGTTAGGGGGTTTTTTGCATGAAACATTTGAGAGTTATGTGGGTTCTTAAGTTGGGCGAGAGATTATAACTGTAAAATGAGTTTTCTAGTAAAGTCCTAGTAAACAATCTCAAAATGGAATTCTGATGGTTCCATCAGCGCCGAAGAGGCCTAACTTTGCTAGGAGCTTGGTTTGCTTGAGATTTGTGACTTTTAGTGCAAATTTAACTGAGAATTTGTAAAATTTGTTTGAAAATAAGCTAAAAAGGTGATTTTTAATGATAACCTTGGTGAACATGATTGGATGAGAATTTTGATAGCACTGTCAGCTTTGAAATGCAAAATTTAGTCTAGAATTACGTTTTGTTGGACGGTTGGGACTTCAAGATGCATTTTGACCCCATCGGTTCTTTTAGTTAGAATTAGTTGTAAAGAACTGGGACCTTAACTTTATCATGAAGAGATCCCTTGAAAATTCTAACCCACTTTTAGATTCGACAAAACCAAATCAATGTGGTTACATAGTTGGTTTGCTATAAACAAACATCATTAGGCCTATGATTCCCTACAGATGTTTTAGAGGTAGATGGTGCAACACAGCATCGCAACACTCCATATGCGCGGAGAGCTACCCGCATAGGCACAAGGGTAAGAGGACACATGCTCATATAACAGAGGCATAACATGCGAGTGCCTTACTTCTGCATGCACAGAAGTTCATGGCAAGACAGTGGCCAACCTTAAAAGGCTTGTCACGCAAGGGGAAAGGCCAAACACTTGATCCATCCCTAAATATTTTGATATATATCAAAATTAAGCAATTCAAAGGACTAAATTTTATGGAATTTAGGGAGGAAGGTTGTGGGGACATTGGATTTCAGCTTTCCCACATATTTTGAGGTAAAAATCATTATTATTGCTACATGTATTATCTTAAATTGCCATAAACTTTATGTTGTGATATCTCGGTCATTACTTTTCAAAATTAGGAGAAATTTACGTTAAAATAATACTACTTTTCAATTCGCATGCTATGGTATGTTTGGATTTTGGTAATTTGAGCCTAATTTTGTGTAATCTGAAGAGAATGATGTTGATATAATATATATTCTGATAAACATGCCACTCTATTCTGGGCAATTTCTTAATGTTCTGAGTCTCTTTTTGAGCTCAATTTTTGGCTATAGACTTGGGGTGATATAGTGATCATTTTATGGGGGTTCATTTAGTATTTCAGCTGTTGGCCATATTTTTCCCATTTTAGTCTCAATTGATGTATCTTCCCCCTTTCTTGAGATATAATCGCATAAACAACCATAATCAAATTATGATTCGTGTTTTGATAGCTGAGCAACATTTGGAAGTGATCAGACAGTGTAAAGCTCACGTAGATGGATTCAGAGCACGTAGAGTCACCTTCCAGTTAAACTAGGCTTTCCTTAGCTCTAGACACAACTGAAATGTATGTATATTGGGAACCTATTTGTTATTGGAAGTTATGAGTAAGTTATGTATATATGTTGTTAAGGTTGAAATTATCATTTGGATTTTATAGTACCACTATATATTATGTAAGCTGGTGTTAATGTTGTGTGGGCTGACGTAGGGCTGAGATTATCCCCAATGTGGATGTCATGAGGGAGGTGCAGAGGACTCAGGATAGTAGCCTGATCAAGGCTGATAACAATCCAGTTGCACCATTGCGAGCACCACAGACTAATTCCGATTACCAAATAAGTTCCCAAGATCGATGGCTCCCGAGGATGCACCAGAGGCTACTAAGTCTGAGCAAGCCCCACCTATAGATGATATAACTTAGATAGGCCCCTCATCTACTACAACACCAGAGGTTGTTCCATTACATCTTGTCACAATCTAAGTCTAGGGCCTAGCCGTAATACGATGAATAAAATCCTCAAAGGAACCTCAAACTAACCCCTTAGCATATAACAAGAATTCAAGGTAACAATAGGAGAATAATTCAACCAGAAGAATTACTCAACACATCTCATAACATTGGAGATGATCATGTCAATAGAGTATAAAAATCTGAAACTGAATCTAATATGCAGGTCCAAAAGTTACCTCTAAATCACGGCAAAGGATGGGGACTCAGATAGGTCCTAGCTCACCCTTATCATAAAGAAAATATAGTCTCAAAGACATCAGTCTAGCTTGAAGGTAAAGAAAATGAGGCGCGTCCTTGAATCATAAGGACTCATCCAATCTAGATCGTCTAAAACCCTAGATCTAGCCATGATGATGGATGATAGTATCACCGACACCGATATTATGATATAATCTAGGAATAAAGTTTGCATTAGTATGTTTAAAAGTACTAAGAATGCAGGCATGCAATACAAGACAAAAATAATGAACCTGCATATTAGAGTTATATGAAAGCCATAATACATGAATAATTACAAGTACATGAACGTAAACTTGTTTACATCACCATGAGTTCTTGCAAACCATATGAAATTCCTAAGCTTAGCCATAGTACATACATATTTGCTTTATAAGAGTCATTTCTATGCTTCATTGTATAAGGGAGGGTTGTGCCCATCCTAATCAATGCATTGTGTAAAGGGAGGATTGTGCCCATCCACATCATTAAACATATATCTCATAACATGACTTTGTATAGGAAAGATTATACCCATACATTCAATAGTGTAAGTAGAGGTTTGTGCCCGTCTTCATCAATACATACGTAATTCACATATGAGGGTGTCAGGGAAGGTTGTAACTTTCCTCATCAATACACACAAAAAGCATAGAAAGAGGGTTGTGCCCATCCTCATCAATACATGGAGTAAAGGCAAGGTTGCACCTAACCTTATCAATACATGAAGTAATAGGAGGGTTGTTCCCATCCTCATCAATAGATGAAAGTTCATACATGCTAGTGTAAATGGAAGGCTGCTCCTAACCTCATCATTACACATAAATTCATACATGGTAGTCTTGACACAATCATAGCACAATAGCATTCAGATAATTCATGTTCAAGTAGTAATAACGTTCATATTACCTTTAAACCATGCCATTGTAGTACTCAATATAGTGTCACACTCATGTTCACAGGTTTATTTTCAATTTATGTTCATGTTCACAAAATCAAACTCAAACCATGCTCACATTCATCATTTTAATTCTATTCATTGTCAGGTTCTCATGTAGAAGCCTAGTTTATAAATGGTCATGTGAAAGGAATTGAGCGATTTACATGGGTACGTGAAATTCAAGTCCAAAAATTGGTAATTAGATAGAATCATTCACAATCCATGCATAGAAGAACATTTGAATCATAATTGAAGTTACACATGCATTTATTCAAAATTCATCAAGTCGTGTAACTTGAAATCTTATGAAAATCTTATGATTTTATAGAATAGTGCTTCTTTCATGCTTAAAAGATCATTTGATTACAACTCATCCTAATTCCAACAATCTAACCCCAAATCATGAAAACCATACTTAGTCCATGCATGAAAGTAAGATCACATAAATAAAAAGGGATTGGGCTTCATAGTTGAAAGGAAACCAAGGATGAAAACCCACATACCTATCTTAGGATGAAGAGTTTGAGGTGAAATTAGCTTAGACTTGAAGCCCCAATCGAATCCATAGATTGAATCTCAACGTAGGAACTTTTGAGAGTTTGATTCTAGAGACTAAGTATTGGGCTTGCATGGAGTGTTATGAAAAACATAAGGGTTGATCTAGGTGGATATTTGAGTCACAAAACATCCAAAATACACTTAGCATTGGGGAAAAATACCAAAATGACCTTATTGAAATGAAACTTGAACAATGAATTGAACAGCTTCAGGAAGGGTTCATAGTCCGTAAACCCCCCAGAGGTCGTGAAACTACCTCGTGAAAGTGCACCATGGTTGAGATTACGCTGGCCAAGGTAGTGGCACAATCATGGACCACACCACGGTTTTTGGTAAGGTCCACGAGCCATGGTGTGTGCCTGTGGTGGAACACTTTGCATGGCAGCCCCCAACTTGCAAAGGCAGCCTCGAACAATGCCAAGACTACCTTCATTGGCCCTTTCACGGCCATTGGACCCATCCATAACTCGTGAAGGGATCATTTAAAGGGAATCTTAGCCAAAATCATTTGCAATCTCTTTTTTAATCATTGTTAAGGCTTTTTGAAGTCCAAAGCCTTACATCATCTTCCCCTTGGGATCATTCATCCTTGAATCAAATTGATCATGAAATAGTCCAACATGAATGCATAATGCAACTTAACATGTAAAACCATGAAATTATCAAATTCATGCTAAAAACATCATTTAAATCAATTTTGCGAACATGCATGCACTTAGGACATGAAAACATAGAAATAAGTGAATTCAGACCATTTAATCATGAAGAATCTATTACCTTAGGCTTGAAAAGATTGAAATAGATAAGGGTATCATCTCATCATATCCAATTTTGTATCCCATATGGCACTCTCAACATGCTGGTTCCTCTAAAGGACTTTAATTGGTGCAATATCCTTGTTACGAAGCCATTTCATTTGTTTGTCAAAAAATCTCAAATTGAACCTCTTCATAAGTCAAGTTTCTTCAACATCAACACCTTCCAAAGGCAAAATAGTACTTGGATCACCAACAAACATCCTCAACATGGATAGCTGGTACACCAGATGAATCGAATTCATATCAAAAGGAAAATCCAACCTATAAGCCACATTATCAATTTGTTCTATGATCTCATAAGGGACTAAATACCATGGACACAACTTTCCTTTTTTACCAAAATGCATCAAACCATTCATTGGTGAAACCCTTACATATACCCAATCATTGACATGTAACTCAAAGCCTCTTCTCCTAACATTTGAATACAACCTTTTGACGACTTTGAACCATTTTCAACTTTTTCTTAATCAACTTTACCTTCTCCATAGCATCTAATATCAAATCAAGACCAATCAATGTCATCTCCCCTTTTTTGAACCAACAACCAGGGATCTACATCTCCTCCTGTAAAAGGCCTCAAATGGTGCCATCTTAATACTTGCATGGAAACAATTATTTAAGGTGAACCTAATAAGCGGTAGGTAATCATCCCATTATCCTTGAACTCTAACACACAAGCTCACAACATGTCCTCCAAAGTTTGAAATATTCTCTCAGCTTATCCATCGACTTAATGATGGAATGTGACGCTCAACCTCACCCTCCTACCAAGCCCTTTTTGAAACAACCTCTAAAAGTGAGAAGTTAATCGAGTACTACAATTTGATATAATAGATGAAGGCACACCATACAATCTAACCAACTCTCAGATGTACAATGCTACATAAGCCTTAGCTTGAAAGTAGTCTCGACCAATAGAAAATAAGTCGATTTGGTCATCCCATCCACAATTATCCAAATAGAGTCATATTGCTCTATCGCACGGGGTAAACCTGTCACAAGTCCAAGTTGGAATCTCAATATCTTGGGTCAAACCACTGGACCTGTTATGTTCCACCTTCACCTTTTAGTAATTAGGATATTCCATTACGAACTTGGCTATATCCTTCTTCATGCCATTCCACCAACATACCTCTTTCAATTCCAATACATTTATGTGGATCCTAAATGTATGTAATATGGAGATTTATGGGCTCATATCATAATTACTCCCCTTAGGCCATCAATATTAGGGGCACAAAATCAGTTTGGATACCGAAGTACACTATCTCCCCTTGGGAGAAAACCTCTATCTTCTTTTTGTCAACGAACTTCTTCATCAGACCATTGATAGGTCCAAGTCATATTTTTCTTTGACATCAACTACCACAAAAGATTTAGCTCCATTATGAACATGAATACCACCTTTACTAGAATCACAAATTCTAATACCCCATCTGGCCAAATGGTGCACATCTTTCACCAACTCCTTCTTGGCCTCATCGACATAAATCATGCTACCCACAGACAGTCTTCTAAGGGAATCAACTATAACATTTTCCTTGCCTAAATGGTATTGTACACTCATGTCATAGTAATTGACAAGTTCCAACCAACACCATTGCCTTAAGTATAGGTTCCTTTGGGTGAACACATATTGCAGATTCTTGTGATCGATGAATACATCAACATGAGCCCCATAAAGATAATATCACTAAAACTTCAAAGAAAGTACCACCGCCACTAATTAAAGATCATACAATGGATAATTTCAGCCATGTACCTTCACTTATCTAGATTCATATGCTAACCTTGCCATGTTGCATAAGAATAAACTCCAAGCAAATATGGGAAGCATCACAATACATCACAAACCTATCTAACCATCCGGTAGTGTCAAAACAGAAGTCAATGCAAGTCGATCCTTCAAAGTCTAAAAGTTTCTCTCACACTCATTTGACCATTGAAATTTTTCTTTCTTTTAAGTCAACTTAGTCGAAGGTGAAGCAACAGATGAATAACCCTTAACAAATCTCCAATAATAACCAGTCAAGCCAACAAAACTCTAAATATCTAAAGGAGATAAGGGTCTAGCTTAATTCTTCACTACCTTGATCTTCTTTGGATCAACCTTGATACCATCGTCAAATACCATATGACCCAGGAAGGATACCCGCATGCAATCAAAACTCACATTTACTGAACTTGGCAAATAATTATTTATCTTTCAAATTTTGAAGAACCAATCTTAGATGATCCATATGCTCTTGCTCACTCCTAGAATAAATCAAAATATCATCAATGAAGACAACCAAAAAAGTATCAATGAATGTCTTGAACACTCGATTCAAAAGATCCATAAACACCATCAGGGAATTAGTCAACCCAAGATACATCTCCATGAACTAAAAATGACTATACCTAGTTTGGAAGGTTTTCTTGGAAATATGATATTCCCTTACTCTCATCAGATGATATTCGAAATGGAGATTGATTTTAGAGAAGTGAGTAACACCTTTCAACTGATCAGAAAAATCATCTATCCATGGTAGTGGATACCTATTCTTTATAGTCACTTTGCTCAATTATCGATGGTCAATAAACTTTCGGAATGATCGATCCTTCTTTCTCACAAATAAGAAAAGAGAACCCCATGGTAATATAATTGGCCTTATAAATCCTTTACATAATAAATCCTTTCACTAATCCTTCAACTCTTTTAATTCTTGCTATGCCATACGGTGAGGACGAATGGAAATAGAAAGAGTATTAAGGAGGAGATTTATGTCAGTGTCTACTTTATTTAAGGGAGGAATACCAGGAAAATCCTCATGAATGACTAATGTCACCCAAGTTACACCTCCTTTTAAGAGGATAAAGCAGTTGTTGTCAAGATGTAAAACCTAACCTAGGTTAGGGTCGAACCCAAATAGAATATGTAGACTCAAGACAAATTCACCAATAAGCAATCTAAGTAGTTAACCAACTTAATTCCCCGGGGGGGGGGGGGGGGCCCAAAAAACAAAGATAAAAAAAACCAAACTAAATAACACGGGAGAAAAACAAAAAAAAAAAAAAACCAGGGCAATGTTGTCCTTATGATTTCCC
>JAOTQR010115082.1:0-65143 GCA_025774065.1 Solanum ossicruentum | reverse complement strand
TATGGTAGTGGTAAGGTCTGCGTACATTCTACCCTCCCCAGACCCCACTTGTGGGATTACACTGGGTATGTTGTTGTAAAGTGTTGTATTTTGATAGCACATCAATTATATGTACCCATGCTTTCCTCTCTTTTCTCATATATGATCATGCACGAACTAGGCTTCTACGTGGGAATTTGACTATAAACATGAATGTACTTAGAATATGAACTTGAATTGTGTATGGCTCCATGATTATGAGCTTAGGTTAGCCTCCAATTGTTGGATATGAATATGTATTATGCATTAATCTATGAACATGAGTTTGACAAATATTAGAACATGAATTGATTGTAGTATGAACATGACTTTTACATGAACATGAATTACATGAATGTGAATGTAATATGATTCTAATAGGAGTGTGTAAACACTATCATGTATGACATATTGTGTAATGATAAGTATTGATACAACCTTCCTTTTTACATTACCATGTTTGGATCATATGTGTTGATGAGGATGGACATGATGTGTTGTCAAAATACAATATATTTAATACTTAAAATTGGAATTTTGTTTGTTCTCAATGTGATTAGTGGGTTCTATGCGTTTTTGTGTTTTATTTGTAGGATTCCAGGGTTGGCATTGACTTTGAGAAGAAAATACAGAAGTTATTGTTTATTATAATGTATGAGACCCTTTACGGCCTTAGAGAATTCTACGGGCCATGAAGGAGTTCTGCTGGATAATTCCAGTGAGAGAATGATTTTCTAAAGTTTGTTCTACAAACAAGTAGATGGGTCATGAACCAATTTACAAGTCCTAGATCATGTTTCATGCACTGAGGATCATAGATGAAGGACTTTTGGAAGTTCCATCAGACGAAACTCCCTAGGGATCATAGAATACTTTACGGGACATAGATGGGTGTTGTAGATCATAAGAACAGTCTTGCAGAAAAAATGTATGAGAGCCCGATTACAGGCCGTGGAACACAATATGGCCCGTAAAACAGTTTGTGAGGCATGCCAACCTAGTTATCCTGTTTTATTTAGGACTTGTACTTTAGATATTATAAATAGGTTTTTAGGCTATTTTTATTAGAGAGTTTAGCTAGTTGACAGAAAATTAGTGAGATGGAGTATAAAAACTATGGAGAGTTTTGAGAAACACTTGTACTTTGATTTGATCTTATAATCTGGTGATTCTCATTGAAGCTTGGATTTACTTGTGCTTAATTCAATTGTGCAAGTGCTCTATTATGTTATTTCAACTACATAGGTCTTGCATCTACACAAACCATGAGTAGTTAAATCCACAACTAGGGTTATGGGAACCATGAAGAACTAACAAGGTAAAATCAGATAAATCATAATTCTTGGAATGTGTGCATGCATATATTAATTAACTCTCTTTGTTTTGCATGTTTTTCTAATGGTGGTCAATATTAGAACCCTAGTGTTATTGACTGGACATAGATAGTAATGAATAGGAAAAGAGATTAACTAAAAGCATTTGTTGATGTGTTCTCATCTAATAAACTGAACTGGGCCAAGGGGAAGTTATACTAGGACTAATAGGTAAGAGTTAGTGATGTCACAATATGATGATAGGCCAAGTCACGTAGTGAAATTTGCCTCTCGCCTGGACCAAAGGGTTTTATGAAGTTAACTTACCGTCCTACACACTACAGACTAGTAAATAATTAGGTTATCCAGTGAAACAAAGTTCGAGAATAATGTGGTACACAAAACCCTAATTTCTCTCCATATTGGTGAAACTCTTATATTACATAGGTTTATTTTCCACTTGCTATTACAAACCCCCCCCCCTTTGGTGAGATAAGTTGGTTAATCACTCATGTTGCATTAACTAAACTCTTTTAAGTCTACATCTTCTCTGTGGGTTCAATCCTAACCTTGGTTAGGTTTTATCTCTTGAGAATAATCGGTTTATCCTCAAACAGGAGTTGTAACTTAGGCGTAATCAAGATTTTGGTGCCATTTCCGCGGAATACGATTATACATGGTTAATTCAAAGTGATTTTTATATTAATTCTTATCTCTCTCATTTTATGTTATTTGTTTTTTGTTTGTTTCTTTTCAAGGTATTAGTGTAGTGTATGCCAAATACACGATGTCAAGATAGACCCTTGACTCTGTTTGACCTAGAGATCCAGAAAACATTGAGAAAAATATCCCAAGATAACTCCAACAATACGAAAACACATCCCTGAATAAATATGAGAATGAAAATGCTGGCAATGAGAACCCACCTCCTCTCGAGGATGTTGCTCCATATACATAGGATTTCAATGCCAACACTTATCAGTGGAATCAATGCAGGCAGAATCCTATGGCTGTGGAGGTAACTAGGGCTATTGTGTTGCCACCACTATTGGCTGACAGAAAGTTCATGGTGTCAAGTGGGATGCTTCAGATGCTGCAAAACTGTAGGTAGTTTGCAGGATTACCATCGGAGGATCCTCATAACTATCTACATAATGTTGCATTCGTCTATAAAATAGTGTGATGGGAACACAGAATCTATCTATGGATGCTATGGGACATTGTGTCTTCCCATTGTCTCTTATAGGCAATGCAACACTATGGCTATTTAAGCTCCCACAAAGTTTGATTACTAGTTGCGCTGAATTATAGAAGACCTTTTTTGAGAGGTACTTCCCGAGGTCGAAGAAGCTCAAGTTGAAATATCAGATCAACAACTTTGAGCAATGTCCTAGTGAGTCAATCGATACTACATGGGAGCAATTCACTAAGCATTTGAGAAGTGCCTCAAGCCATGAAATCATTGATAATGTCCTGGTGGAGATCTTCTACCGACCCATGGATGCAAATTTCCAAGCATATGCCAACACCATCTTGGGAGGCTTATTTGAAAATGTGAGTTTTCATGTCATTTTGAATTTTGCATGTTGGACAAAAAATTTATCAATTCCATTAGCTTTGAAATGTAGAATCTGGTCCAGAAGTTATAGAACTAAATTCTGAGTAAAAATGAGGGTTTTAGGTCCAAAGGTGCATTTTTACTGATTTCCAAATCCATTGTTTGACTTTCATCAACTTTAGTAGTTTAGAAGCTCGGATCAAAATTTTGACACCTTTAGTAGTTCTTGATGGTGAAACTAATGCTAGAAATAATCCCATCATGATTATTGGAGTTGCCAAGGACCATTTTGGTATTTTAATTTATAACTAGTTTATTTGACCTGCATTGGTAAATATGTTGTGGAGACCTCAAAAAAGAATTCTAATTATTCTTTTTGGTTCAGATTGCCATTTCTAGTATGGTACATATTTGGCTTGTGAAGTTCAGAGTTCAGATGAATTTCAAGGACATGTGTAAAAAAATGTTGTTGGTTGATTATGTTGGTGCAAAGGACTTTCTGGTGGAATTATGACTATTTTTAGAATTTGCGTAGGTTTATGATTTTGGCCTCCTCTACATTCGCCGAAAATGCTCTACTTTCGCAAAGAGATAGTCGCCTTATTCTACTTCACATCCACGGAGTCTTAGCCATGTTCGTGGAGCACTGATGACCTTTATCATTCGCGTACACGTGACCCTACCCGTGTTCGCAGAGTTCACTTTACCTTATTAGTTTTAAAAGTCGAGATGACATCCTTTTTACTCATTTTTCTGAACTTCAAGCTTTTTGGGATGATTTAAGGTGAAGATTAATGGAGAATTATTTTTGTGTAAGTGTTTGTACAATTATTTTAAAATTAATTTTCATGATTTTGTCTTGAAATCAATGTTTTTCAATATCCAAAATTGGATATTTTTTGTCTGTGATTTTTGTAACACCTCTCATGTGCCTCAAAAAAATGTCCTATAGTGCATCTCTTAGATATCTCAAACTCCATGCATGATTTCTCAAATCTGAGTTCATATTAAATTTTAGGGAGAAAAATTGTGTAGAAAAGGTGTGGTCCTTGATTTTGAGATAACCCGTACCGAAAAATAATTTCTTGGGTGATTCGGGCTTAACCAGAAAAGTATGCGATCAGTTTGAATCACAGTTTTGTCTCCCACCAATGCAAAAACTTCATAAACCCATTCCCAGGCCAAAAACAGGGGAAAATTGAACTTCATACGAAGATGTACTACTCCGCTACAAGTCTGCGTCGTGGACTATCGCGCACTAGTTCAAAAAGTTTTTTAATTTACTATTTTCACTTAAGGGTAATTGGGTAATAACCCAGTACCTATATAGATGGGAGACCCTTATTCCTTACCAATTTTTCAGTCCCAAAACTAATAAAAAACTCTCAAATCAGCTCCCGAATATCATAAACTATCCCATTGAATTTCAAGAATCTCAAGAACTTGCTTTTGAATTCAAGAACCCAATTCAAGCCCAAGTCTTCGTCAAGTCTTTATTCAAGAAAACTCAAAGATTAAAGTATGTGGTCTTCATTCATAGGAATTCTTCATCTACGAAGCCAATCCTTCTCTCTTTATCAAATTTTATGATTTTATGATTTTAAGGTTGAATACTTTATGGATTATTCTTATTATCCATTATACACATAGGTTAAGTTTGAAATCTTCAAGTAATGATTTTATTATACTTAAATACCATTGGGGTTCGATATTATGATGGATTTTATGATATTATAGTTATATACTCTATGATACTATAAAAAGCTATGAAAGCACTAGTGGATTTTAGTTGGATTTCATGATTCCCAAAATAAGGGTTTTACTACAATGTTGGTGGGTTAATTTGAATGACTTTAAAATGAATTTGTTTTACTTCTCTCATGTTCTATACTCTTGAACTGCATCATTTCAAGCTTATGTGTATATTACCCACCACTTCTTGACTAAAGTATTTGAACAGATCCTATGTTAATGAGAGTCGTATTATAAGACATGTGAAATATAAATATTATAAATGTTCGAGGGGTATTATGTATGTTATATGGTAATGAGAATGTTACAAGTATATGAATGATATGAAACCCTTTCTTGATATTATGATGTGATGATTTGATGAGTTACTCTTATTATTCTACCATATGTTATTAAATTATGTAAGTTACTAATATGTGTATGAATTGGGTATTCCGTGGGATTGTCGACCTAGCACCGAGCATAGCCATTATCCCACAACTATGTACCACCATCGGATATTATGTTATATCTAGCAAAAAGGCCATACCGTAAGGTAAATTACATTGCAATCCCTACCAAAAGATTATATCGTAAGGTAAGGACATATCTTAATACCTACCAAAATGGTCATGCCATAAGGTAATCATATCTTACGACACTTAACAAAAAGGCTATGCCATAAGGTAAGGATATCTTGCAAAACCCTCTGAAAAGGCCATGTCATAAGGTAGGGGATGTTTGACAAAAACTGTACAAAATGTTATATTATAATGTGAGTGGATGGTTTACCTTGGCAAAGGAGACCACTCTTTTTTCGATGTATAGTTAACACTACGATTCTAAGTAGTAACTCTCTTGGTCTTATTTGTCAGTTATGGTCCCTTCCCACCTATGTATGATATACCACATGATTTAATTATTCTTCATGCACGTATTGGCTAAAGCACTGGTCATTCAAGTGATATTGAGCTTATATCCAATCACTATGAATATGTATATTGTTGAACTGTGCATTCTGTTCCCTTGTTGTATTGCACCACCATACTTAGTACATTCCTAGTACAAACGCATTCTTATTGCCTACATGATCGAACCATGTAGGAACCAGGCCTCCTATCCATTCTCCTCCTCCAAGTGGCTAGTCGGATCGTTTGAAGATTGCTATTGGTGAGTCCTACCTCTGGGGACAATATCCACCTTACTTTCATGCTTCTATTAAGAGTTTACCATTTTTGGATACCTATCTTTTGAGGGTGAGTCTAGGAGATTTTTTAGCCTCCATCCCATTCTTATTAGAGGTGTTGTCATATATAGATATATATGTATTGAGCTTGACTACTATTATGACTATGTAATTATGAAAGCCTTCCCTTAGTCCCTTTATTCCCTTCTATGCTTGTTGTATGTTGATGCTTAGATAGAAGTCCCAAGACTCTAAAACATTCCACTAGCGTGAGTCATACTTACCTTTCCCCCTACACTTTATTTGCTATGTGATACATGAAAATCCTCTTCCTTATAATATCCTCATAGCATGAGTCCAAAGTCCCACTTCACTTATAATTTTTAGTTACTTGCTTTTTGTTTAATTATGCTTTCGTAACCAAGGATGTGTTAATGATATTTTAAAAGGCTAGTTTGGGTAGCCTTAAAATTTCCCATTCATCATGTCACGTCTAGGCCGTAGACTCAGGTCGTGACAATTTTGAAACTTTAAATGGGGATTTCTCATCAGACTTGAACTCAAATTTGGTGGAGTGTTATCCCATGGACTCAATTTTTTGTGTAGAACCTTATTTTAAAGTCAATTTCCAAATTCATAAACTTCAAGATTTAGCTGTAATTTTGACAATTTTTTCCCTAAGCCTAATTTATGTCAATATGGGTATCAAAATTCACCTCATGACAAAGTTCTTCAGGGAACACATCAATAAATTCATTCATTACTGGAGTTGATTGAAGAGTTAGCGATTCTGCCTCCAAATCCATTACTCTAACTAAATGACATATATACCCCTTAGATATCATCTTTGTTGCCTTAAAATAAGAGATTAACTTACCCTTTGGCATCCAATTTTGCCTTCCCATTCAAGAACGACCTTATTTGGAAAGTGGAAGTACACTATCTTAGTTCGGCAATCCACGGTAGCATAGCAAGAAGCTAACCAATCCATACCCATTATAACATCAAATTCCACAATTTCTAGCTCAATAAGGTTAGCCAATATGTCACAGTCACAAACAGTTACTACACAGTCATAATAAACCATTCTAGCCATAATAGATTCACCAATTGGTGTGGACACTTCAAATGGTTTGTTCAATAATTTAGGTGTTCTCTTAAGCTTTCCAGCAACTAGTGGGGTGATATATGATAGTGTAGAACTAGGGTCAATTAATTCATATACATTATGTGAAAAGATAGACAATGTACCTGTGACCACATCGGGTGAAGCTTCAAATTTTGTCGACTCCCCAGACATAAGTACGATTCTAGACTCCGCTAGAGCTAGTTGCCCTTCTTATACCTCTGCCATGACCTGTACGTGCTGTTGACCCCTACCTAATAGAGGAACTGATGACGATTATGCAACAACTGACCCAATATGTTGTCATATATCACCCATACGCCTCCTAGGGCAAACTCTCATCATATGGCCTAACGCACCACACTAATAACAAGCGTCTGTCCCAACACGATGTATACCTGAATGACTTCTTCCATACTATTTACAAGGCTGCGTAGGAGTCATTTGTTGGCTTACTGAATATCCCCTTGTCCGAGCACCTTGCCCTTCACTTCTTTGACCAAACTGATTACTTCTAGACCCCTGCAGTTATGGTGGAGCACTGGTTACAGAGTATGAGGATGATGGCCTAGGTACTCTATTAGAAAACCAAGGACTAAGCTCACTTTGGGGTGGTATAAACTATCCTGTAGACCTGGCCCTCTTGGATTGCATCATTTATAACTCTTGTGTCCTTGTCCTTTACCTTTGATCCTCCAATTTCTATACAAAAGATTGCATTCTCGATATATCCATGTCTTTGTTCAATGAAGCAATGGTACAGTCTCTAACAGAATACATATCCAATCTATCCATATATTGATGAACTCTATCTGCCATAGTAGCAACTACATTAGGAGCATACCTGGCCAAGGAATTAAATTGAAGGATATACTCCCTCATGCTCATATTCCCTTTGTGGAGGTTTAAGAACTGATCTGCACGGGCCTCTCGGATCTCTAATGGCAAGTAATGGTCAAGAAATGCCTCTTTGAACTCCTTCCAGTTTAGTAGAGGTGCATCTATACCCTTATATTGCTTCCAAGCTTCATAACACAATATAGCCACACCTTTCAACCTATATGTCGCTGACTCGACAACTTTTGTACCACTCACACGCATAACATCTAAAGTGCATTGAATCTGGTCAATAAAGTCTATCTTTATTAGGATTTGACCCAGTGAAGGATGGAGGGTGCAAATTAAGGAAGTCACGTATTCTCGTGCTAAGTGCCCTATTCGCACCACCTGCACCTATAACTGGACCTTTCTGTATTTGACCTTGGCCAGCAACTATATGAATCAATAGTTGTACTACATTTCTCTGATCCTGCATGGTAGCATCAATAGGTGGTTCTGGGGGAATTTTACTACTTTCTGGTTCATCAAGAGCTGCAGGAGATGGAGATGTCTATGACAGAGACTCATCTTGAGCCTCATTTCATTGTCTCACCCGACTGGGTATACCAACCACCACTTCTACTTCCTTCCCTTTGCCTTTATTTTTGCAGTTTCTAGCATAATTGTTGTATAAAACAATTTAGGGGTTAGACACAATTCACTTGTTACACATGGCTCTATGGCATGATCTAAAGAATGAAAAGAAAGAAACAACTCCTAAATTCCATGTAGCCTCCTGCTTATAAACGTGGTGCACAACACATTGATAGACACGGCCTTGTAGACTTCCTAGGATGACCTGCTCTGATACCACTTTTGTTATGCCCAAAGTCCTGTTAAGGCGGACTAGCACCCATTGCAAATAAGGCTCAGGAGAACTAACTTGTATCCACATGCTTTTTGTACATATTATAAGGTATTTCTTCATTCAACATGTCTTTAAGAAAGTAAGCAGTAATAACAAGGCAAATGGAAATGCATATGGATAGTCCGTTGGGGCCACGGTGTCTAAAGTATGAGACATGACCACACATCAATTGACATAGTCTAAAAAGCCTCTAGATAAGTAAAAGTATCTAATGTTGGTCGGGATATGCCCCACCTTGACTAACTATACATTACAAAAATATAAGCTCTAGACACACAAAGCTCCAAAGAAAACTGGACCTTGGTAAGAGCAGCTAGATATACTGTACTACTATCAGGAGCACTATGAGTACCTGTACCTGCTACATGAAATATAGGTCCCCCATAAGGGACGTCCATACGAGAGAATGTATAGAATATGTAAGGCAGGAAATACCGTATATGAAGTAACAACTCAAGTTAAACTATGCACTGGTGTAGGATAAGAGACCACCTTTAGTTACACTGTGGGATCATGTATCTTATGTTCTTTTTATTACTTTACATTTACTGTATAATCTGTGCGCAACATGCAATACAAATGACTAGCTGATCAGTGGTAAATCTATATCGGGATCGGCCCTAGCTAGGTATTTCCTTTCACCCCTTGGGCTACCCCCTATGATAGGATTGACCCTGGCTAGGTGATTCTTCCACCCCTTGGGTTACCACCTATCAATAAACAATATACTTTATCTTTCAATTACTTTTGAGACGACTCTTTAGGTGGTCATAATATTGGAGCTGTAGGACTGTAGATATAACATGTAATCATAAAAGGCAATACGACTATGAAAATAGTACATTACACAACTAATGAAATGAGTATGAGATGAAATAGCTCGTAAACTTTATTTAGCAACAAGAACCAATGTAACTTGGTATCCAAGTATGTATGTAGATTTGAAGGTGACAATGTATGGGAGCATATGAATAAGTGAAAGAGTTTAGACACAGTTAATAGTTGTGTCGGGGTTGGTAAGTGATTTTATGTGCCAAAGAACAATCTAAATTTCATGTCAAATAATACAAAGTCAAGTATCCTTACATACCTCTATATATGACCTCGTTATTACCTTGGAGTAACCTCTTTTCCCTCAAATATTTATCTACAATAAAGTAGGCAATAACACTAGTATTATAAGCTAAGAAACTCTTTTTGACAATGCAATCTAATGTAAGAATAAACTTTGGGCAGCAACCCATAAGCATCGACCCAACTACATTATTTTATTCCTTCCACTCCTAAGCATATGTGTCTATTACCCATTCCATATGGGTGGTGTATACAAACTAGTTTAGGTTCGTAACATGCTTGAAACAGTCCACAATTCATAGCATACACCAACTTCACACGACATGTAATCAGGTAGCACAACCTTACACCATTTCCCTATATCTCGACATCAAGAATTCAAAATTATCCTGACTTTAATCAAACTATACTTAACACATCTATACATAAAAACAACCTTAAATGAGTCTCATAACACCACCAAATAAGTCATGAAGGACATGAGCCAATAGCCTTGCATCCATTAGCCCCCAAGTCCCGATCAAAATCACACTTAAGATAGCACAATAAAAATCGTTGTTCAGTGAAATAAAATCAGAGCAGAAACCTTTGATTAATATCTATAAATCAAACCATATTAGGAATATTAACTTCACTTCATAATCCAGCCTACAAATCATAGAGAAATCACTAAATAAAAAGGCAAGTGTGCAGCAACATTCTTAGCACATGTTGTCCAACCTTTGTTCACAAGCATAACTAGCATATACTTCTTGTTTGTCATGGGATAAGTATAAAAAAATACATGTATCTTTCCACTTACCTTATCCTTTAAGATTCAGGTTTCCTTCAAGAACCCTAGAGGGTCATATTGGCTGCCTTCTGAAGTGAACTAAAGAGAAAAAAAGAGTCTTTAGAAAAGCTGAAAATTGTTACAAAGTGAAATGACTTAAGGGACTTTTTTAAGCCCTTTTAAAAGGACTCTTTTGGCCAACTTTCTCTTAGGCTATTTACCACATATCAACAAATATTAGTAAGTTGGTGATGCAGCAGCTTGGGCCTCTCACTTGGGCTTAAATGGGTCTCAAAGTTGATGGGCCTTGGCTGCACATTTTCCTAATTCCTCTTCACTTAGTTTGTACCCAATTAGTGAAGTGGATTGTGATGTACTTGGGCCCTTTTATTATTAAACTTGGGATGTACGTGTTGGCCATTTATGATGGTAAAACGTTACACTCATAACACGAACTTTATTCATTATTGGACTTGGATAGAATTGGCGTTGGGTCTCATCTCCATTTAGCAAGCATATTTAAGCTAAGCATGCAAGTGACTCAATTACTAGCTTCCTAAGTCCAACAAACTCCTCAATTCTTTCACCTTGTTTAAGGTCGTGACATCCTCAATTTGGCTTAAAACATATTTACACTCAACCCTCTTCAACGTTAAATATACATGTCGCCCTTTATTTTGAGATTCAAGCACGTTTAAATAAATTGGTGCTAATTTGAAAAGCCATAAAGAATTTCATTTACATAGTACTAGTATTGTAAAATGTAGGGTGTTACAATTCCACCTTATATATGGTTAGCGATGCCATTGCATTCATGCATCTCATTTGCTTTGCAGGGTTGATTTTACTTACTACCTTAAGTTGCTCCTATTTATGTTCTAATTGTGTACTGACCCTGTGTTTCAAGTGGTAGACATTCTTAGTTGTTACATACTTGTTCGATTTCTCTTACCCAATCAGTTGAACTTATTGGGTAATTTTTTTATACTCCTACCTACTTTGTTCCTTCTCTGTAGATCATGCATAGGGACCCGTATTGGGTAGTTTAGTCATTCTAGTAGAGCTTCTTCAGTTATCTAGATTGTAAATGAGGCTCAGACTTTGAGTCAATGTGGACCTTTGAGACTTCATTTATTGCTTCTTTTTAGACTTTTTATTAGATAGTATCAGCTTTGTATTCCATTTGAGACAGTTGTATTTATTCTATTGTCTAATTTAGAAGCTTTGGTACTCATTACTCTAGGTTTTTGTATTTCATATGTTTTGTTGTGATTGTTTCTTCTTTACTTTATTTTCTTTAGTTATGACCAGATTTTGGGTCATGACAAGTTTAGCATAAAGAGTACTAGGTTCATTGAGCTCATGTGTCAATAGAATAGTGTCAAGTAGAATCTTGCAGATCGGTGTGTAGATGTCCACATCCATCTTCCGGAGGCACTTTCATGTCTTATTTTCATGTAGGTGTCAAGTAGAATCTTATTTTCATGTCTTACCTTTATTTGTGCACTTTCTAGTGTCACCTATTTTGGACCTATCAAATCTAGTTTTTTTATGCAGATGCTAATTATTACATCTCAATAATCATTGGGAGATCCCGAGTTAACTTATATGACTCCCAGTCGAGGTCGAGCTATGGTTCATTATAGGGCCAGGGGCTAAGGACTTGCTACAGGGGCAGTTTTACCAAAAGAGCTGACCAAATCAGCTACTCCAGAGCATGCTTATGAACTAGTAGAGCCTATGGATCCTGTTCTACTGCCTTTAGTCCCAGATGCTACACCATTTGTTTAGGAGTTACTCTAGAGGGTATTGGCTAGACTGGAGGGAGCATCTCCTGCTCCAGCTACTACTCAGGTACTGGTTGGTCCTTCTATAGCTCTATTTGAGCTAGCCATGATTCATGTGGGTCCTTCTTAAGCAGCAATGGAACCTCCCATAATGGTTACAATTTTGCCTTAGACAACTCGGTCGAGTTCAGGTTCTCAGCTTCAGAGTCTGGTTGTTGCTCCATCTATCATACCACTCTTATTTATAATGTCACTATCTTCATGCAACCTAGCGATGTCCACAACTGAGCAGAAGAGTTTTCAGCAGTTTGGGCCCTTGTCTCCCTTCATATTTAGTGGCACCCCTAGTGATAGAGCTTACGATTTCTTATCCAAGTGTCAGGATCGACTATGTAATTTGGCCTTTCTGGAGTTACATGGAGTTGTTTACACCTCTTACCAATTGATCGGCCTAGATAAGGAGTTGTGGAGGTCAAGTTCTGCTTGTTGACCTATTGGATCTCAAACTATGACATGGAAGCTATTTACACTAGTATTTTTGGATAGTTTCGTGCCTTATTGTCTTCGAGACAGTCACAGGGATGAGTTTGATAGGCTTTCAGTAGGGTTCTGTGTCAATTTATGACTAAGGGACTAGAATTTATACTTTATCCAGATATGCCTTTTTTGGTATCCCTACTAAGATTGAGAAGATTTAATGGTTTTCCAAGGGATTTATAGGGTATCTCTAGGAGACTACAACTTCCTTGGTATTAGCTATAGGCACATTGCAAAGTGTAGTGGATCATGCTTATTTGACCACACACATCACATATTAGAGCAAAGGTGGGAGTAAGAGGTTCCATCAGCACGACCAGTTTAGATGACACCCATCATGTGACAGGAGTTTCAGAGGTAGGGCCATCAGGACTGAGTAGTCCACATAGCCATTCCATCTTCTAACATTGTTGATAGGCTCCAATCTTCTTAGGTGATTTGTGATAGTTCCTTGTGCTCCTAGGCAAGGTGGATATTTAGGGCAGCCATTTTAGAGGAAAGAGACTAGGGTTTATTATCGCAATGATATGATAAGGAACATGGCCTATTATTATCCTCACCATGCACCTCTTGTTCAGGCTTCAGGTTCTCAGCCAGCTCGTCCAGTTCTAGCATCGGTTCCTAGGGACACACCTAAGGCTTTGAGGAGTAGCACCATAGGGGTCGAGGTATAATGAGAGGTGGTGCTCGTGGTGGCCCACAGGCTATTGGTTAGAGTAGTGTTTGTTATGTTATTCCAAATAAAGTCAAGGCAGAGGCATCAGATGGGATTATCATATCTATTGTTCCATTGTACGATTACTTAGCTTAAGTTTTATTTTACCTAGGCTCTATTTGTTCCTATGTGTTAACTTAGTTTGCTTCTAATATTGATATTACGTGTGATTCTCTTGATGATATTATTTGTGTTTCCACCCTTGTAGGTTAATCACTAGTGGTAAATTAAGTACATTGGGGTTTTATTATGACTTTTATGGGTATATATTGTATGGCAGACATGATATTTTTTATTTGGTTGATTTTGATATGATATTGGGATGATAGACTGTCACCTTATCATGCTATTCTTTACTACCATGCAAAGTCCATGACCTTATCTTGCCTCAACTTGCCTCAGTTGGTGTGGAATAGAGTACCTAAGTCCTATCCTAAGGGTGTTATTTCTTATATGCATGCTTGTCGGTTGATGGGTTAGGGACACTTTGCATATTTGGCTCATGTTCGAGCCTGTTCTCAAGAGACACAAACATTAGAGAATACCAGGGTTGCTAGGGAGTTATCTGATGTATTACTGACTAACTTGCCAGGTGATTCTCCTGACCGTGATATTGACTTTGCTATTGATATGGAGCCGGGGACTAAGGCCATATCTATTGCTCTTTATCAAATGGCCCCAGCTAAATTGAAGGAGTTGAAGGAACAATTGGAAGATTTGTTAAAGAAAGGATTTATTCATCCGAGTGTATCTCCCTGAGTTGCTCCTCTATTATTTGTGAAGAAGAAGGATAGTACTATGTGTATATATATTGGCTATAACCAATTTAACAAAGTGTTGATCAAGACCAAATATCCTTTTCCTTGATTTGATGATCATTTTTACAAGTTATAAGGTGCCACAGTATTCTCCAAGATTGATTTAAGGTCCAGCTATCAGCCTTTGAGAGTTCGGGTATCTGATATCCTAAGTAAAGCATTTCAAACTTGTTATGGGCATTATGAGTTCGTGTATATGTCGTTTGGGTTGACTAATACCCTGATTGCTTTTATGGAGTTGATGAAATGAGTGTTCAAGTCCTACTTAGACATCTTTGTGACTTTATTTATAGATGATACCTTGGCTTATTCCAATAATGAGGCTGATCATGTTCAACACTTGAGGACCGTACTTCAGAGATTGAGAGAAGAGAAGTTTTATGCAAAGTTCTCAAAGAGCGAGTTTTGGCTTGAGTGTGTTGCATTTCTTTAGCATGTATTATCAAAAGAGTGTATTATGGTTGATCCAGCCAAAGTGGCAGTTGTTGTGAGTGGGTTAGACCTACTTCTATGATGGAGATTTGGGATTTCACTGGGTTGGTGGGATATTATTTAATGTTTGTTGAAGGATTCTCCTTTATAGCGACGTTATTGACTAGATTGACTTAGAAGAGTGTGGCATTTCAGTGGTCTAAGAACAGTGAGGCTAGCTTCTGAAAGCTCAAGGATTTGATTATTTCTGCACTGATTCTTACTTTATTTGAGGAGGAAGTGCCATTTATGGTATATTCTGATGCATATGGCATGGGTTAGGGTGGTGTATTGATACAAAGGGGAAAGGTGATAGCCTATGCTTCTAGACAACTTAAGGCGCACTAGAGAAACTAGCCTACCCATAACTTGCAGTTGGTTCTTCCTATGTTTGTGTTGAACTAGTATTTAGAATATTTTTATAGGGTGCACTCTGAGATCTTTACCGATCACTCGGAGTCTCAAATAGCCATCTTTTCTTAGCCTAATCTGAACAAGCGACAGCAAAGATGGTTGGAATTGCTTAAGGACTATGATATAACTATTTTATATCGCCTCGAGAAGGCAAATGTAGTAGCAAATGCTTTGACCTAGAAGTGTACTAGTATAGAAAGTTTTGCATTCTTGAGGGTTGAGGAGAGACCCTTAGCTTTGGAGGTTCAGTCACCTTCTAGATGGATGGTTCGTTTAGATACTTCCCCTCAACAACAACAACATACCCAGTATAATCCCACAAGTGGGGTCTGGGGAGGTTAGAATGTACGCAGAACTTACCACAAACATAGAAGTAGAGAGGCTGTTTCCTGGGAACCCTCGTCTCAAAACCTGTAAGTAAGAACGAACTAGATATGACAAAAGGAGGGAAGGGAACATAAAATAGTGATTATTAAAGACAGTATGTAAATAAGGTGAACCAACACATGATATAACAGGTAATGCAAATACATGACAAAGAAACGCCTAACCCTACCATTAGCCTGCTACTCTAATTCGTGACCTCCACTTTTTTCTATCTAAGGTCATGTCCTCAGTAAGATCAAGTTCCGTCAGATCTTGTCTAATCACCTCCCCCCAGTACTTCTTCGGTCTACCTCAACGCCTCCGAGCATCTCCCAAAACCAGCCTTTCGCACCTCCTAACAGGATCATCGGTACTCCTTATTTGCACATGTCCAAACTATCGCATTCTCGCTTCCCTCTACTTTTCGACCACCGGGGCCACCTCTAACTTTTCCCGGATGGTCTCATTGCTAACCTTGTCACTCTTAATGTGGCCACACATCCATCTCAACATCCTCATCTCTGCAACATGCATCTTCTGAACATGTGCCTTCTTAATTGGCCAACACTCTACTCCATACAACAACAATGGTCTAACCACCATTTTGTAAAGCTTACCTTTGAGTTTTGATGGTATCTTCTTATCACACGATACTCCAGAGGCAAGCCTCCATTTAGTCCATGCTTCCCAATACGGTGTGTGACATCATCATCGATATCGCCACTACTCTGAATGATGGACCCCAAATACTTAAAGTTTTCTCTCTTAGGGATAGGGTGAGCGGCAAGCCTCACATGAAAGTTTGCCTCATACCTTTCAGCACTGAATTTGCACTCCAAGTATTTAGTTTTAGTCCTGCTCAATTTGAATCCTTTGGACTCCAACGCATGTCTCCAAGCCTTCAACCTATCATTAAATTTGGTCCGGGTCTCATCAATCAATTCTATGTCATCTCCAAAAAGCATACACCATGGTACCTCCTCCTGAATAGAATGCGTCAGCTCATCCATCACCAAGGCAAACAAGAAAGGGCTCAACACAGATCCTTGGTGGAGTCCCATCTCAACAGGGAAATACTCTGAATCTCCCCCACCATTCTCACCTGAGTTTTGGCTCTATCGTACTTGTCCTTAATTTCCCTAATATAAGCCACTGGGACACCTTTCACCTCTATGCACCTCCATAATACATCCCTTGGGGCTTTGTCGTATGCCTTCTCGAGATCAATGAGCACCATATGAAGATCCTTTCTTCTTTCCCTATATTTCTCTACTAACCTCCGAACAAGATTAATTGCTTCAGTAGTCGACTGCCCCAGCATGAATCCAAGCTGGTTCTCTGAGATAGGGACCACTCTTCGGACACTCATCTCCACAACTCTCTCCCAGACCTTCATAGTATGGCATAACAACTTGATACCCCTGTAATTGTTACAGATTTGAATATCTCCCTTGTTCTGTAAAATGGAACCATGGTACTCCTCCTCCATTCATTAGGCATCTTGGCAGTCTTCATAATAGCATTGAACAGTCTAGTCAACCACTCAACGCCATCCTTGACCATGTTCTTCCAGAAGTCTACTGGAATCTCATCGGGCCCGATCGCCCTCCCGCTCTTTATCCTAATAATAGCCCGTCTTACCTCCTCAACTTTGAACTGCCTGCAATAACCAACTAACCCTGCTCAATATCCCTATCTCTTTTTTCATTTAAGAGATTATGGAAGTAAGCTTGCCTCCTTAATTTAATGGAAGTGTCATCCACTAACACCTCATCCTCTTCATCATTGATGCACTTCACCTGGTACAAGTCACAAACTTTCTTTCTCTTACTTTAACAAGCCTATACAACCTCTTTTCCCCACCTTTATCACATAGCTCTTCATAAAGGCGCTCAAATACAGCTGATTTAGCATTCATCACTGCCATCTTAGCTTCTGACTTGGATGTCTTATAGATTACCTTAAGCTTTTGCTTTTCATCTTCATCCCTACACTCTAGACACTCTGTGTAAGCAACCTTCTTATCTTTCACTTTACCTTGGACTTCATCATTCCACCACCAATCGCCTTGACTTCTACCAAAGATCGCTCTTGAAACCCCTAGTACCTCGATAGCTACCTTTCTTATGTAACCAACAGTCATGTCCCACATACTGTTCATATTGCCTTCACTACTCCACGCCTCTAAGTTTCTCAACTTTTCTTCCATCTCGTGAGAAAGGGAAGGAGTAAGGCCTCCCCATCTAATCCTAGGTTGGTCTTACATAACCTTTTTCTTTTTTTCTCTCTTAATTTCCACATCCATCACTAAAAGCCTATGTTGAGTAGAAATATTCTTGCTCAGAATAACCTTTTAATTCTTACATAAGCTTATATAGCCCTTTCGGAGAAGTAGGTAATCTATCTGAGTCTTAGCTACTGTCCTATGGAAGGTAATCAAGTGGTTTTCCCTCTTTGAGAACATGAGTTAGCAATCACTAACTCAAAGGCTTTGGCAAAATCCAGGAGAGGCATCCCACTACCATTCCTCTCTCCAAAACCAAAGCCTCCATGAACACTCTCAAACCCGCTAGTGGTTGCCCCAATATGCCCATTAAAGTCACCCCTAATGAAAAATTTTTCCGTCTCCGGTATGCCTCGCACAACCTCATCCAGATCCTCCCAAAAGAGCCTTTTGACTTCCTTATCTAGGCCTACTTGACGAGCATCAGCACTAACTACGTTCACCACATGTTTACCAACCACGGGTATGATAAACATCATCCTGTCATTAACCCTCCTAACCTCAACCACATACTCCCTCAGACCCTCGTCTACTAAGATACCTACACTATTTCTATCCCTAGAGCCACCCAAGTACCACAGCTTAAACCCATCCACATCCTGAGCCTTGGTTCCTACCCATCTAGTCTCCTGGACACATGCTATATTAATATGTCTCCTCTTATGGCACATCACTAGCTCTATGGATTTCCCTGTAAGTGAACCTATATTCCACAACCCGACCCTTAACTTTAATAACCCCAACTGTCCCTTACCACCCCTACCACTAACCCCTGACCCCGACCGATGACATGACCCTAGTCCACCATGAGGTCCCAATGCCAGTAACTAAAAACTAAACTCTTTAAGCTACAAATCTGGAGAAATAAGTTATACAGTAAGCAATCTAGGGGGAGTAAGACAATAAACCACCAAAAGACTACCAACAACAGGAAGATACCCAAAAACAATATGCTATACAACCTACAATCAATATGTAATCAGCAATATCTAGCAATATGTAACAACTACCCAACACTATACACATATATACCAAATAACCCACAATAGCAATGAGAAAAAATAAGCAATAATCAAGTACCAACAATAATCAGTAATCAGGGAAAGTACTAGAAATATAAATATCTAACAATAATCGGAGCTAGAGCTACAAATATAACAGTGATCAGGATAGAAATACCGAATAAAGAGAATTGTAACAGTAATCAGCCTAGGTATCAGTAACAAAGACTGTCAACAGTAACCAGAAAATACACAAACTATTAGAAAGGGAAGAATTGAAATAAGCGGAAATAAGTGATAGAGAAAATTTAAACAAGAAATATATACGAATAGAAAATGGAAGAATATTAGCTGAATAATATTCTCTCTTACAAGATTCTGATTGAAATTGGAATGAGGTGTCGCCTGAAAAGACCTTAAAACATCAAAAACTTTGTATGTTTACGTTTGTTTCTTGAAATAATCTCACTGGGGACTTTGCCGGAGTAGGCCAAAATCCCTGGAGAAGAAGATGGCTCTGTAACTCCCTGTTTCTAGTGGTGACGTAGCAACATAATATGTGTACCGTTGATCAAATAGAATTTAGGGATCAGAACTCAGCGTCAGCGAGATGCCAACCGTCGAAAACCCAGAACCCTAGATTCTCGTTCGATTCAAACTGATTGGAGATCTCGCCAGAGAATCACCGGAGAGACGGAGATAAAACCCTAGAAAAATTTTTTGAGCTTCCAATGATTTTCAAACCTTCAAACAGGTGAACTAGTTCAACCCTTTAGAACGTCAAACTTCTCACCCTAGCACTGACTTTTAACTAGAAACTCTCTTCCTTCTTCTTCAACGTTTCAGAACCCCTTCCCTGATGCAACATATACTTCGAGATCCCTATAACTAAAAAATTAAAGGATTCAAGATACGTATTACTGAAAAATTAAAGGATATCCAGCAAAACTAATTCCTATATATTTTACCAACAGATATACTTCATCTTCCTACGGATCGAGCAACATATATACTTCATCTTCCTCCCTTTTCTCAAATCTACACTATTCCCATTAAGTTTAGATACTTCCCCTCGTCAAAGTATATTGCCTATGTTTAGGCTAGATCTTGTTTTCTTTATCACGTATGTGATCATCAATTTAAGGACCCCAAATTGTGCTTGATTTGGGATAAAATGTTAAATGGCGAAGCCAAGGTGTCTACTATTGATTCTGAGGGAATTTTGAGGATAAATATTAAAGTTTGTGTGCCTAAGGTAGGAGATTAGGTGAGATTGATGTTTTTAAGGTGATTTAAGTCGTAATATATTGAATTGTATTGATATTATGAAGATTTGATTATGCATGTCCAATTAAATGTTGGATTTAAGCATAGATAATTTAAAGAATGATTCAGATGCGAATTTATTTATGGATTTACTTGTATTTCATATTATATTGTTGATTTAAGCATGATTCTCTATTGCCTATGCTATTCACTCATCATTCATGGCATATACATACATGAGCATTGGCTTTCATGAAGATTATGAAGTGGGTTATGACCTAATTATGTTGATGTATATGATTTTGATGACAATATGGGTATGACATGACATTTGATCACATAATCTTTATGATATGTCTCTTTGAGAAAACATTGAGTGTTTAGACCAATATGCTATATGTGAATGAGCCAGTCCTACACATGAAAGTATGAATTTAAGTATGATTTGGCTATTTAGTCCAAGTATGTACGATTATAAAAAAATATTTGGCTTTTAATCCTTAGTATGCATTGAAATGATTTGAAATACTTATGCTTCTTTTGGAAGCATGTATGTATATATGTATTCTTGTAGGGTAATGACATAGCACCAAGTGGACTTGTGGGAAGGGGGCTATGTCCAAGGGTCCAATACCTAAGTCCCATAACTGTGTGCCAAATATAGGTATATGTTTACAGTGACCTTTACCAAAATGGGAGGCCTGTAAGGTATGGTTACAATTCTGTTATGATGAATGCAAACTCCTTTCTGAAATGGGAGTGCCTGTAAGGTATGGTTACTTCTTCAAAATAGGAGGACTATAAGGAGAAGTGTGGTCTACTTTGCAAGTAGATCACCTCTTATTCGGTGTGGAGAAGACAACAAAATTCTATATAATAGCTCACATGATCTCTATGTTAGTTGAGGTCTGATCCCCAATATGTTGAAGTATTATGGCATTTCATGCATCATGGATTTCATGGCATATTGATATATTATTTTTTCTTGTATATCTACTACGTTCTATATGTGTACCCTTGTCATCTAAAATTGAATTCAGGTTTAAAAAGTTCATATGCATTGCATGCCCTCATACTTAGTTCATTCAAACATACTAATGCATACTTTTTGTATACATGATGTAACCATGTAGGGACCAGAGATTACCTTCATCCACCTCTTGATGGTTAGCTTGGATTGAGAAAGTTGTTGTGGTGAGTCCTATCATACAAGTACAATCCATCTTCCATCTACCTATTATGTAGTTACCACTTATGTTTTGGTTACTTCGAGGGTGAGCCTAGGACATGTCTTGGTCCCCATCATATTCTAGGACTTAGAGGCATTGTTAGCCAACATGTAAACTCTTATATTTATTTGTACTATGTCATGATATTTTTTAATGGAGATTTTGATTAAGGCTATCTATTGAAAATTGATGAGGTGATATTTCTTGATGAGAAGTAGAAATGTAGAAAGTCCTAAGTCCCATTCTATCCTCATTGCGTGAGTCATACTTACCCGCCCCTTAGTTCTTATGTGCAATGTGCTATGTGAATCCGTGCAAATCCCTATCCCTATGACATCCTTATTTTGTGAGTCATATTTTCCCATCCCTTAGAACTATGTGTTATTAATTTTTAAAGCATTTTCGAACTGATGGTGTGTATGTGGATGCTATGAGGCCTATTTGTGGATGCTCGGGTTCCCATTCACCAAGTCACTCCTAGACCCTAGGTTCAGATCATGTAAATCTTGGTATTAGAAAACTAGGCGTATAAATAATTCTTGGAGTCCAATATACCACATCGAGTAGAGTCCTATTAATAGCTGTGAAGTGTACCATACGTATGAGTGGGAGGCAATGACAGAGTTCTAGAAATCATTTCACTTCTTCATGTCTTACTTCACACTTTGGACCATGTCTTATGACTTCCTAACTTTTGAAATGTCCTTGATGCCTTACAAAAGATGCCTCTAAGAAGAGCCCTTTTACCAAGGCAGGCCCGATTAATGAAGACACCGTCGCTCAAGAGTGGAAGAGCCGGTTACTCAAGATGAAATATGGACTGCCTATACCATGCCTGACCAATAAGGCTAGGTAGGCTACTCCTCCTCTGCATGCTTCCACTCTGGCTGTTAGAGTTAGAGATTTTACCTAGATGAATCCTCCAATGGGTTGAAAGCTAATGAAGATGCTCAAGACTTCATTAATGAACTCTCAAAGATGTTGACTACTATGGGGGTGAGTTCAGAGAAGGCTGACTTAACTGCTATTAGTTGCAGGATGTGGCTCTAGGGTGGTACATCTCATGGTTGATGGAGAGATTGGTGATGATGGGGTTAGTTGGGAAGAGTTCAAGTTTTCCTTTCTAGACCATTTCATTCCTCTTGAGCTTAAGGAGGCTAAAGTGAAAAAATTTATCAACCTCAAGCAGGGCGGTATGAGTGTAAGGTAATATGCCCTCAAGTTCACAAAGCTCTCAAAATATGCTCCTATGCTAGTGGTTGACCCCCGTGCAAGGATGCACAAGTTTATTTCTGGGATCATTGAATTGGTTGTAAAAGAATGTCGCATGGCTAGCTTATTCACCATATGAACATCTGCAGGCTCATGACTTATAATCAACAGATCAAAGGGGAAAAGCTAAAGGAGAAGAGGGTGAATGATTCTAAGAGAGCTTGTTAAGATGGTGGATACTCCAACTCAAGGAGTGGTGGTGGATATGGTCGCTTCCAAAAAGGCTAGGTTCTGAATGCAAAGGTTACCAATGCTAGAGTGCCTCCCTCGCAAAACACAAGTGGAAGGTCGGCCAATGCTCCCTCAATGTGTTACATGTGGGAAGAATCACTAGGGATGAGTGCTTTAGGAGGTTAGGTGTTTGTTTTAGGTGTGGTGATAGGGGTCACAAGGTTGTTGATTGCCTAAAGGTTACAAGAAGGGCCAGGGTCAAGTAATCCAAGGCGATCAAGTCCAGCAAAAGGCTCAACAAGTCATTTCCCAAGACACAACAGTTTATATGCTTTGCATGCTCAATAGGAAGTAGAGGAGACTCTGGATATACTAACTGGTAAGTTAAAAGTGTTTGATTTTTATGCTTATGCATTTCTTGACTAGGGTGCAAATGTATCTTTTATGACTTCTCTTTTGGCAGTTAAGTATTTCTTGAGTCCTGAAATTTTAAGGGAGCTCTTTTCAATTTATACTCCCAACGGTGAGTCTGTTGCTGCACAAAGAGCCTATCGGGGTTGCTCTTTGATGTTACCCAAGTTACACCTCCTTTTTAGAGGATAAATCAGTTGCTGTCAAAATATAGAACTTAACCAAGTTTATGATCGATTCCACAGAAAATACATAGACTCAAGAAAATTCATAGATTTGCAATATGAGTAATTAACCAACTTACTTCCCCAAAGGCAGGGGTTTACAATAATCAATGAGAAAAGTAAACTAACTAACCATTGCAAGAGAGAAGTGAATAATGGACAACAATTAGGGTATTGTGTTAACCATGATTCCTAACTCGATATCACAGGATAACCTAATTCATTTCTAGTGTATAGCATGAAAGAAGGTAAGTTCACCAAGCCCTTTGGTCAAAGGTGTGAGGTGAATTTCACTATGTGATTTGGCCCATATCTATAGTGTACATTACTAACCATTACCTATTAGTCCCATTACAACCTCCAATTGGCCGAATTTGGTTGATTAAACGAGAACACATCAATTGAATCCTGTTTATTAATTTTTTTTTTCCTATTCATTACTACCTTGGTCCAGTCAATAATAGTAGACGAGTTTTAATATTGTCCACCACTAAAAAACATGCAGAATGAAGAGGGTTATTTAACACATATATGTACCTTCCAAGAATTGTAAATTATACTGTTTTACTTTGTTAGTTCTTCATGGTTCTCACAACCCTAGTTATGGATTTAGCTACTCATGCTATGTGTAGATGCAGAAATCATGAATTGAGAAGACATAATTGAACATTTACACAATATAATTAAGAACAAGCAATCGAATGTCAATAAGAATCACAAGCTTTAAGATCAAATTCAATCACAAGTGTTCTCAAAGATTGTTAATATTTTCTCTCACAAAATATAGAGTTCTCTGAGTACTACGCCAAAACATTTGAAAAATAACCTAAAAGATTTATTTCTACTAATTAAATTGAAATGCTAAGCAAAATAGGAGAACTTTTTGGCACGCCATGCGAAAGCTCTTTATGGCCAGTATTGAAGTTTATGGCCCATAATCAGGCTGTCGTACTCAGCTACCAAAATTTTAGACTTCAACTCTATGACACCCCCTGCGACCCGTAAAGTAGTTTTACGATCTATAAAGGGTGTTTCATCTAATGACATTCCTGCAAGTCCACTTTTCTGATCCTCTAGGCATGAATTCTCTTCTACGAGACATCTTCATGTTCATTGAATGAACTTTAGAAATTTTCCCCTCATTGGAAATCTTCACGAAACCTCCCTACGGCCCATAGAATGCTCTACGACCCATAGAGGGTTTCGTATAATAGCAAATTTGTAGCAACTTTTGTAACTTTCCCCAAAATTTGAACACTCTACAAATCTTGCAAATATTAACACAAATATACATAAAATCAACTAAAATCACATTGAGAACACACAAAATTCCATGTTTTAAGCATCAAAAGTTGTATTTTGGCAGCACATCAACACCCTTAACATAAAATTATTGCTTGTCCTCAAGCGACAGACTCAATCAATATAGACAATACAATAGCACAAAGACCTCAACTTAGTGGCATACATCATATAAGCTTAGACTTTATACCGACACAAATTTTTCAAAAGAAGATTAGATAGCTATGTAGAAAACCAAAGCAAATTAGTGCATGTGACAACACAACAATGACAAGTAAGATATTCGCAATAGACTTCATTCACTGAACAAGTCTAGTGCTAATAATGCAATACAAGTACCCTCATAGAAGGACATCCCATACTTGATAGTCAATGATGTTTCCATGTTTAACATTGGGACTGTGCACAATCCCTTACTCTCACAACAAATATTCATGCATAATGGCTAATACCATAGGCTTTACCCTATACTCATGACTCATACCTTCAACTCACTGGACTAGAATCTCTTCAATACTTTATAGATTTGTAACGTAGGCTTAGGGGGTTTTGCCAAGATATTATGGGAAAGCAGTGACTAAATGCCCTCCTTGACACCCATTTTTATACACTTTTGCCTAACCAACTTTGCTATTTTCACATTATTCTCATTTTTTTCAATTTCAAGCTTTTTTAGGTGCTTTCTTTTCATTTTTCAACTTTTTGCTATGTTTTTACACTTCATTTTACTTTTTAGCTTACAACTAAGGCATCACTTTTTTTTGCACCCAGCACATGGTTTTTTCTTTTTCTCGGTATCCTAAACTCACCCCCTTATTTTTGTGTTTCACCCTTACATCAGCCACCCTTAACTTAAGCTTTTGGCCTGTGTTGAGATGCACAATATCCATCCCCCAAACCTGGGCCACTTTTTGCAGCCACCCTCAACTTAGGGCTTTTTCCTCTGTCAAAGTACACAATGTTCAAGGAAAGACCAGGGCCAATTTCAGGATTTTACAACTAACAAGGCTATGTTGATCAGGTGTTTTCAAAGAATAGGTACACGTTAGGCTCAAAATTAGGAACAAGGGATATATCATTGATTTGGTTAGTCATTTTTAAGCTAAAGTGGAGTTATTTAAGAACAATGGCCTAAGATCCTTTCCTAATTCAATAAATCTACAATGTAACTTAAAGCAATTAGGCAAGTTCTAAATTAGCACAAAACAGATGAAGTTATCAAATTATGCCCACACTCTAATGGCACTGCATACATTATCAACAAAAGACTTATAGATCATGCTTTTTATCTCAATGTACCCTTACTTATCAGAATAAATATTGTCACACACCTACACATGCATGCTTGCTATCTAGCTACAAATCAAAATTTTTGGTGGGTATCATTTTTCAGACAAAACATAAAAACATGTTATATGCTATAAGTGTTGGTATTATATGTTATAAATATTATCTAAACATCCTAATCATGTCGGTTCAACAGAAAATAAAGATCTACAGGGAAATAGAACACATGCAAGAAAACCCCGGGATAAAAAAATTGGGGGTAGTCATGGACCCAAGCTACTCAGACTTCACTGAGGCCTATAACTACTAACACCGCATCGAAAAAAGATGTGCATTGTCCTCAACGCATAAAAAAAACAAATTAGAACATAAGGGGTAAAAGCACACACTTGGGTGCCTAAGCGTCAGTGTACGGCTGACTCTGGCCACCCTCCTCCTGCGAGGTGGTCTATTCAGCAGTGGTACTCTGTACAGAGGGGCCAACACCCCTCTCCTGCTCCGTCTCTCGAACTCGTCATCCTCTGTCATCCTTGTATGTATATTTCTCTCATTTGGCTCATCAACTATTCAGGGTCTCTTCCCAAGGGAAGACTAGATAGACTCAACTAGAGCAAATAAGTTGACCATCAGCACCAAAGATATAGTCGCTGCCAATGCAACTGGTACCGCAAGTGTTGTTATAATGTCACCTTGGAGCTATTGGATCTCTGTCTATAAAGCTAACAGATCTAAAGGTTCAGCCTCGCCCAATTGCTTCTGTAGCCTCTCCTCAAAGTCATCGATGTGGGCATCCATGATAGAGATACAATATTAAGCAGTAGCAACCACAAATGCCTAACTCTTACCCTTCAAGTCTGGAATAGCATGGCAGACACATGGGCTAATATATTGAACAAGCTAAGTCAACTGGGACTCAGCATGTGATAACCTCTATGCCAAGGACTATATAGAAGCGGAGGACTCGTAGATCATGCCAACGATAGTAGGTTGTAAAGTAGTGGCCTGTGGTGCAGGAACCGCAATTATGGGACCCCTCTCCTTACTTACCTCTGGTTACTGGGGCCTCTCCTTATTTGCAGCAGTAGTAGTAGAGGTTTCATTCTCAGAACCCTTAGCTGTGGCATTGGGGTGAATATCGCAGACAAAGGTGGAGGTTATGCTTGCTAGAGTGCCACAAAATTCTTTTTAGCCTTGATTAGGATAGCATCCAATGTACGATGGGCCTCAATCATCTATTCCAGCTGATATAGTATCTCCACTCTTGACTCTAGATAAAGCATGTATATCAAATATGGGAACGGGACGGAGGTGGGCCTCTTCAGTGCATCCTTATAAATCATCTTAGCAATGAGGCGGTCCTAGTCAATCTCATAACATCCTAAGATCTTGGCAACTAAAACTGCATGCTCAGCCAATTGTCGGACTGATACATGAAAGAAAAATTGCACAACAAAAGTTGGTGGGGAAACTAAGCAAAGCCTTGACGATAGGCTCCAACTTATTCACGACCAAAGCAGGTTCCATAACCCTGCTGAGCAATGTACCTAGCAATCTATCTCATCAAAGTTGCTCACCTCTAGATCTTTTATCACAAGTGGGTCCCTCATTTGTCCCTCCGTATAGGTTAACTCTGTGGTGGATCTAGGGGAAGGAAACTCGAGAACAAATAACATATGATGGATGGTGGACTCAAATATATCCACCCATTGGCCCCTCACTCTCTTCTTGGTCAATCTGGGTTGAGAGAGGGGCTTCATTCCCTTTGGAAGATTAAGCTAGATAATGGCTACTTAGGAGGCATTGAACTCCATCACAATGGTCAGGGAGTATTTTCCAAGAGATCTGGTCTGCCACTCAAGCCCATATCTAATCATCATGTCCTAGAGGTCGGGGATACGGTTGAGTTTGTCGGCGATGACACTGGGCTCCTCATAAATGGAGGAGGCTGGCTTGCCCCACTCTATCTGTTGTGTGCCCTCCACATATATGTCTCATATTCCCTCGAAAAACCACAGATTAGTGAGAGCATCTGGTGTAAATGGTGATGATCAGGGTGCGGCAGAGGGACTCTTCTTCTGATCTATTGTCAAAGCCTCCCTTCGAGCTGGACTCCTCTCCATATAGAGTCATCTATGGTAAACTACTCTTCTTGCTGCCTCCATCCTCAGACTAGGGAGTGCCAGTAACAAGAGCCTAAGTAATCCAGCTCTGGCAGCGGCTCTAGTCTATGCTCTAGTAGCCTCTGGATCTGGGCTGACATCCAGCACCTCGAGTGTGCCACTTAGGTGAGTGGTCTTCTCATCATCTAAAGGCTAACTCATGACCCACCTCTTTATAGCTTGAATCTTAACACATTTAGCTTTTGGGGCCATAGAACCTGAAACAAAATCATATACAGACTCCGGTTAGCCCCAAGAAGTCAAAATTTGAATGGAAAAAATTATTTGAGTTAAGTTGTAGAAGGGCTTTACGAAATCACCTTTACAAGTCGTAGTTGATACTACAAGCTGTAAAGAGCCTTTATAATCTAGTGGTTCAAGTAATCATTGTTACTTGAAAAGTCTAGGAGACCAAGTATGACTCGAAAACTAGTTTATGAGTCATAGTCTAGGTTATAATATTTCTAGTGAGTAAACAATTCCAGGAAGGGGCCTACGAGACCTATCTACCAGCTGTAAAGTATCTAACACTCGTAAAAGGTCTCATCTGATGGAGACCTAGAAATATCAAGTTCTTGGAATTATGCACGAGGGGCAATTATGGCTTGTGGAATGATCTATAGATCGTAAAAGCCACTTATGAACCAGAAAATTCAGTCACTTTCTAAGCCCATCACACGGACCCCAAATGACTTTTTTCAACCTACAAACTACCTACACTAAACCAAAAATGCACTCACCCACATAATTTTCACACTGTAAACATCACACTCAATGTGTACTATATATGCACACCCCACCGAAAGTGACTAATCATGCCTTTTCCTATGATTCTGACCACTTCTAATTGACTCACACAAGATCATGTACCTATGTCATCACCAGCCAATTCACAAACACAATCATTTAATCACATAAGGTGAGTGACTCAATAGGCATAAATAATAAACATTCACACTAGGCCAAAGTACCTAATTTTGGACTTAATCAGCAATTCAACACATGGGCAACCTAATTTTCAAATAACATATTTTAAATTCAAACACGAATTTAGTGTCTAAACACCATACCCACACAAATTTTCAAATCGATCATTCAAACAAGGAATATTAAGAGTTATAACAAACCAAAAATGTACCAAGAATTCAGATTAAATAGAAGAAGATGAAGGAGGAGAGTTGTCACAAAACCATAGGTTTCTAGAATTCTTGTCAGACAAGGAGTGCACGGTGGCCGATAGTGATAGTAAAAATGAGGAATGTGGTTCAATTGGATCAATTTAGTAGTTTTAGGTTAGAGAGGGGTTAAAATAAGTTGACCCCTCTATTTATATTAACTAGGTCAACAGAAGGTTAATAGGCTTGGACTCTGCAAAGCCCCGATTACGGGTCGTAGAGTGTTTTATGATTCTTAAATCATGGTTTTGTTGAACATTAGAACCCTAGTTTTCAGTACTAGGTTTCACGAACCAATCTACCAGTCATAAAGTATTTTACGGCTTGTATGGTGCGTCGTAGAACCTTTAACACTTAGCAAAATTTCTAGAAAACTTATTTGGGGTCCACGAGCCCTATTCATGACTCATAGTTTTATCTACAAATCATAAAGTTGGCTCATGGACCAAAGTGCATAATTTCTTATTTAGTGGGATTCTTTACGAGGTGGGGTATGGGTCGTAAAGCATTTTATGGTGGTAAACCCAGTCGTAGAGACTCAACTAGATGCTCTTCTCAGGCAAATTGGCTGACGTAGTTCTCTACCTGCGTACTTTTCATAAAATACAATGTTACCGTATATGCACCAGCCCAATGTCCAAAATTACAATCAAAGCAAAAGAATTTAAACTACCTATGAATCCAAAAACAAAAAATAAACCTATGACTATACTATTATATATATCAAAAACCCTTGGGTTGCCTCCCCAGTAGTGCCTGATTTATTTTGTAGCACGAATTGGACACATTGGTTACTCAAACTTCACCAATTGCCCAGACTTCACTCTTCAACTGATCTGGATGATTCATGGACTTATCGATATTGAAGATGACTTCTTTTTCATCCAATATAAACTTGAGTTGACTAGCTTTAATATCCATAAGGGCTCATCTAGTGGCTAAGAATGGTCTTCCCAAGGTGATCAGGACATCAAAGTCAACATCACAATCTAGGACTACAAAGTCTGCAGTACATATGAAATTCTCCAATTTTACCAACGCATCATATAGTATCTCCACAAGCTCCTTCACCGTGCGATTTGCTATCAATAACCGCATGCTCGTTAAAGTAGGGGCTCTTAAAGCAAGTTTCTTATAGACTGTAAGGGACACTGATTTATGCTGGCACCTAGATCACATAGTTCCCTTTCAAAAACCACATCTCCAATGGTGTAGGGTATAGTGAAAGCACCAGGATCTTCTCTCTTCTGAACCAAGGACCTCATAGAAACAACACTGCAATGTTGAATCTCTTGGGAGATCTCCAAACTCATAGTATGCTTTTTGGTGACCATGTCCTTCATGTAATTTGCATACACTAACAACTTCTCTAATGCATCGATGAGAAGGATGTTGATAGAGAGTTGCTTTAGCATGGAGAGAAAGTGCTTGAATTTGCCTTCCTCCTCCCTTGTTTTGATTCTTTGAGGGAAGGGAGGAAGTGGCCTAGTAATGGGCTTCAATATCTATGGTGCATAACCAGCTTCACTCGCCCCATCCTTGATAAGATCATCTCCTTCATCCGCATCCTTTGCCCTAATCGTCTCTATCAAACATCTATTACATTAACCGGCATAGGAGGATCAATAGTGCTCTTGTCACCTCGAGTAGTGACCTATAAATAATGCACTTCATTTTAAGGATTTTCCACGGTATTGTTAGGCAGTGTATGCCTATGATGCTAGTTCAATAGAGTCGATACTTGACCAAACTATTGTTCCTGCTGCTTGATAGCCACAAAGTAGACACTATTTTCTGATCAATATTTAAAATCTCCAATTTCATGTCTCGTAGCATCTCATCCTGCATCTCAGCCTTCTTCAATAGGCGATCAAACATATCCTCAATTCTAGAATAGCTAGCACTTGCATCGCGGTTATGTGGTCGCACATAAGGACCATTTCTAAAGTCATCTCTATGACCCAAATCTGCATCTAGACCCCTATTCCTATCACAATAACCTCCGTGGTTGTCTTTGTAAGCTCTATATCTACCAAATTTTAGGCCTTGCTTTCTTTGACCTTGGTGCCAATAGTCCTTATTAGACCCTTGAGCATTAGTCCAGGAACCCCCTACTTGATCAACAACAAAACAAGCATCCTCATCATAGTATGACTCCTCATACATGGGTGCACATGGAGGTTAATGAACTACTGCATTCACTCTTTCTTGGCTCTGCTTGATCATCACCTCCATACCTGTCGGATCTGAGCAAGTTGCAACATGATTTCTTTATCAATTCTGGCTTACTCTAGACCCATATTTAAAGCACATGAACCCTTTGTGGAAGCTCTATCCGGCTGCCCCCATGGACTATTTTTCTTGACCACTCTTTCTAATCCCTCCGCAATCCTTGCAAATGGTTGATCTAGAAACATGCCCCCTATGACAGTGTCAGAACATGCCTGAATGTACTCATCATGGGAACGATAGAAGACCTCTACCAAGGCATCATCAACTATTTCGTGGTCAGGGAGCAGTGCTTATCAAATCACCAAGAAGTTGTTGGAATCTGTTAATCTGGTCCTTCAACTTGAGCTTCTTCGATCTAGGGAAGTACCTCTCCAAAAAGGCCTTCTGTAAGTCTGCCCAACTAGTGATTGAACTCTGCAGGAGCTCAGATAGCCATAACGTAACATTGTCCATAATAGACAATAGGAAGGCACATTGTCCAACAACATCCATAGACATATTTTGTGTTCCCATCACACTCTTACAGACAAATGCCACATTATGTAGATGGCTATGAGGATCCTTTGATGCCAACCCTGCAAATAGCCCAAAGTTTTGCAGCATCTGAAGTAACCCACTCGAGACTATGAACTTTGTGTCTACTGGTAGTAGTGGCAACACAGTGGCTCTAGTCACCTCCAATAGCCGTAGCATTCTACCTTTATTGATTCCACTGGTAAGCATTGTCATTTAAATCTTGAGGGTACAGGATGTCCTCCAAAGGAGGTGGGTTCTTATTCCTAGCATTGGTCACGTTGTTGGCGTTGTCTTGGGTCATCCTTCTTAGCATTTTGTGGATTTCTAGATCAAATGAAGTTGAGGTACTATCTTGACTCTGAGTGTTGGGCATACACTACACCTATACCCTAAAAAAGAACAAAAACAACAAATGAAAGTAAAATAAGGGAACTAAGGATTAACACTCTAATTATTAATGAATTCACTAAGTCTAGCAACATTCCCTTGTAACGGTGCCAAAATCTTGATTTCGTCCAAGTTACACCTCCTTTTTAGAGGATAAAATGGTCGCTGTCAAGATATAGAACCTAAAAAAGGTTATGGTCTATCCTACACAGAATATGTAGACTCGAGAAAATTCATCGATTTGCAGTTTGAGTAATTAACCAACTTACTTACCAAAGTAGGAGGGCTTATAATATTCAATGAGAAAAGTAAACTAACTATCACAAGAGAGAAAATAATGGAGAGCAAGTAGGGTATTGTGTTCCCATGATTTCTCAATTCAGTATCACCGCATAACCTAATTATTTTTTAGTGTGTAGCATGCAAGACGGTAATTTAAGTTCACCAAGCCCTTTGGTCAAAGGTGAGAGGTGAATTTCAATATTTGACTTGGCCCATCACCATAGTGTGCATTACTAACCATTAGACAAGAACACATCAATAGAATTATGTTAATTAATCTCTTTTCCTATTAATTACTACCTTGGTCCAGTCAGAAACACTAGATGAGTTCTAATGTTTTCTATCACTAGAAAATATCAAGACCCAAGCCTTAGACAAGACACATCGCATGGGGAACCCAAAGGGACTCCAAGCAAGCTTCTTAACATATTACTACACATCCTTAGTCACGGAAGCATTAAAATACAACAAGAGATAGTAAATAGGGATAAACAGGGCTAAAGTAAAACTTCCATATCATTGACATCAAAAGTAAAGAGAGAGTCAAAACTCATAGCATTAAACATAACATGTCCAACAACACCTTAAAAATTATATACTTAGCTAAGGCTGAGACAAGCTAGTGGGTTCACCCTCATAGTCAACATATACATAAAAGAAGGATAGTCTTAGGACATACTATGAGATCATAAGCATCATCCCTGAAATGCAGGACTGACCAAAGAGCTTGAGTGAAGTTGTACTAGTCATGTGAAGGAGGGTGATCAAGTGGGGCTCCAGTTCCTACATGGTAACATCATATAGGCATATAGTATGCATTTGTACGTTTGAATGTACTAAGTATGTAGGATGCAACGCAACAAGAGATAAGTCTCATAACTAAAATGCATAGTAGTAGGAAATAGATAACATCTTAGCAATATGCGTATATGGTTAATGCTCAAGTAAAACATGCTTACATAGAATATAATAAAAGGTGTAAGAAAAGACCAAAATATAAAACCTATAGTTTACCAAGGTACAAATTCCTTTGGTTGGTTTGTGGACTATCGCCCCTTACCACCCTTGGTGATTGACGCACTAATCCCTCAACCAGGTTACCAAGGTACGAACCCCTTGATTGGTTGGTAGATATTCACACCCTACCACACCTAGTGATTGAGGTACTAACCCCTCAACATGGTTACCAAGGCAGAACCCCTTGGTTAGTATCATAGTAAAACCTGTCGATATGGTTACCCAGGCTATTAACCCCCCTTCCTCCCCCTCCCCGAGCAAGGCATGGTCACATGCCAACACTATATAGGAGAATATCATACACATACGTTCCTTTCATCATCATAAAGTCATTCAAATCATAATACATGCATTTGACCTTTAATTCTTCCAAAACACATTAATCGGAATTTTTTTCAAAAACATGGCGGGTGTGTAGTGCTAGTGTAAAACCATGTGATTCAAGAGTGTAAACATACTAGAAAATTCAATGTAAAACCATCAATTGATACTTGATAACACCCTCAAACAATATACATCCAAACCCTTCATCAAATCTCACAATTGAACTTAGATTCATAGCTCAAAACATGCAAAAACAACCATAATTTCATGAAAGCCCAACATAATGTGTTGTGAAATTCATATAAGTACGACCCATGAGTAAATCAACTTTAAATCATACAATTTTAGGTAAAAGGAAGCTTGGGAATCATGGATGGAAGGAACCTATGAATGAATCCACAAACCTTGACTTTGGAGAATCCTTGAAGATGTTTAGAGATTGAGACATGAAGCTTGAATGACAACCTTAAGATCTGGATGAGTTTTCGAACATGAAATTTTGAGATGTAATATTGTCTAAGTGTTTGAGAGAGTATTCGGGGAAGTGTTGAATGGTATGAGGGTGAAATAAGGCTAAGTATAAGTATTTTCACACATGGGGACACTTAGTCCCAAGACTCAAAGGTCTTGAACTGACTCAACAAAATTGGGCAAAAATAACACTGTGGCGCACGCGCGCATCGCTCCAGGGGCTCAGATCGCCACTGGAAATTGCATTTTTGCTAATTTCAAATTTTGCTACGGTTGCTCTTAAATTGGGGTTAGACCTATTTCTCCCTCAATTTGACGTCCTAAACCAGAATTTGAAGTAGAGTTTTCCATATCGTGCACGAATTTTGAGATATATGGAAATTACGATTCCGGGAACTTCCGAGGCACATTTTGGGGTTGTTTCAATATCTACCCCCTGTTAACATTCATCAATGAATATCAAAGAAACATACATGAGAAGAGTAATCATGAAAAAATCAACGCCAACAAGAATGGAACAACATACTTAAAACACCATTTTCAAAATCTTAACATAAGTGAAATCACCATAAACTTTGTCAATATAGACATGAATGCATACCATGACATTAGGGGATGGAACATGTAACATGGATTCACATAGAGAACTCAAAATGAGTACCTTAGGCTTGAGTAGGATTGAAAATATTGGGGTATCAGTTTTGCATGTTCGCTTCACCCTCCCAAGTAGCACTTTCGACTTGTTGGTTCCTCCAAAGGACCTTAATGGAAGCAACTTCCTTGTTCCCCAACCTCTTCACTTGTCTATCCAAGATCTTTACTGGAACCTCTTCATAAATCAAGTTTTCTTCAACTACCCCCACAGTATCAAGAGGCGCAATAGTATTAGGATCATCCACAGACTTTCTCAACATAGACACATGAAAGACAGGATGAACCAATTCCATTTCAGTAGGCAAATCCAACTCTAAACCACCTTACCAATCCTCAACATCACCCTACAAGGACCCACATATCTTGGACCTAGTTTACCATTCTCACCAAAATGAACAACACCCTTCATGGGTGATACCTTCAAATAAACCCAATCACCAACCTTAAACTCAACCTCCCTCCTCACATCGGCATAAGACTTTTGGCGACTTTAGGCTTTTTTCAACCTTTCTCAACATCCTTACCTTCTCCAAGCATACATAACTAGATTCGGACTCAACAAAGCGACCTCTCTGGCCTCAAACCACCCAACTGGTGATCTACAACATCTACCATAGAGAGACTCAAAAGGAGCCATTCCAATGCTAGAATGATAACTATTGTTATATGCAAACTCAATAAATGGAAGATGATCATCCCAACTACCCTTAAACTCCAATATAGAAGCCCTAAGCATGTACTCAAGTGTTTCAACAGTTCTTTCATCTTGGTCATCCCTTTGATGGTGAATGGTCATACTAAGTTTTACCTTGGTTGCAAAACCTCCTTGGAAGGACCTCCAAAAGTGTGAAGTGAATTGTGCACCACGATCCGACATGAAGGACAACGAAACCCTATGAAACCTTACCAAGTCATGAATGTACAACTTAGCATACCCTTCAGCCCCATATGTAGTCTTAACCAGTAGAAAGTGAGCTGATTTCATCATCCTATCAACTACAACCCATATAGAATCAAAACCCTTTCTAGTTTTGGGTAACTCAACCACAAAATCCATGTTAATCTCTTCTTACTTCCAAGAAGAAATCTCTATGTCTTGGGTTGGGCCACCCAACCTTTGGTGTTCATCCTAGACTTTTTTGCAACTATGGCAAATCGGATACAAATTTGGCAATGTCCCTTTTCATACCTCCCCACTAATGCACCTCTCTCAAATCTCTATATATCTTAGTAGAATCAGGGTGAATAGAGTAAGAAGAACCGTGAGCCTCATCAAGAATCTTTTCCTTCAAGCCATCAACACAAGGCACACATAAAGTACCTTGGTACCTAAGGTTAGCAATTCTCCCTTAGAACAAAACCTCCACCTTGCTCCCTTTCACCAAGGCCTTCAATTCTAACAAATCGGAGTCAAGATCTTGCTTAAAGTTCACCTCCTCAACCAATGAAGATATAGAGCCATCAACAACAACAACAACACGATCAACCCCCTATTCCAACTTAACTTGCAATCTAGCCAACCGATGGACCTCCCTAGCCACCTCTATTCCATTGTCATTAACATGAGCAAGGCTACCCATAGAAGCATTACTCAAAGCATCGGCCACCATATTAGCCTTGCTAAGATGATAATACACACTCATATCATAGTCCTTAAGAAGTTATAACCACCTTTGTTGCCTCAAGTTAAGATCTTTTTGGGTGGACATATTGGAGACTCTTATGATCAGTGAACACATCAACATGCACTCCATGCACATAGTGACGTCAAGCCTTTAATGCAAACACAATGGTGGCTAACTCAAGATCATGGGTAGGATAATTCTTTTCATGTATTTGAGTTGTCTAGAAGAATACGCTATCACCTTGCCATTTTGCATTAACACACATCCCAAACCAACCTAGGAAGCATCACAATACATAACAAATCCTTCTAGCCCTTCCGATAGTGACAATATAGGAGTGGACACAAGCTTATCTTTCAATGTCTGGAAACTCTTTCCACACTCATTGGACCACAAAAATTTGGATTTGTTTTAGTCAACTTGGTCATGGGAGAAGCAATTGGATCAATTTAAAAACCTCCGATAGTAACCCACTAAGACCAAGAAACTCCTAATATTTGACGGGGTCAATGGTCTAGGCCAATTCCTAATCAAATCCATCTTTTTAGGATCTACCTTAATACCATCCCCCGACATCACATGATCTAGGAAAGCAACCTAATTTGACCAAAATTCACATTTTTCATATTTGACATACAACTTCTCTTCCCTCAATCTTTGTAGCGCTACCCTCAAATGGTCCATATGCTCCTACTCACTATAAGAATATATCAAAATATAATCAATCAAGAACACAACAAATGCATCAAGGTAGGGTTTGAAGACCCTATTCATAAGATCCATGAAGGTAGCCAGTGCATTATTCAACCCAAAGGACATCACAACAAACATAAAATGCCCATACCTAATCCAGAAGGCCATCTTAGGAATGTCACACTCCCTCACCTTCACTTGATGATACTCGGACCAAAAATCAATCTTACAGAAGTGGCTATCCCCTTGCAATTAGTCAAACAAATCATTGATCCTTGGAAGATGATACCTATTTTTGATGGTGACCCAATTAAGTTGCCAATAATTAATATACGTTCTAACAGACCCATCATTCTTCTTCATAAATAACACCAATGCACCCTAAGATGATTGGCTAGGCCTAATAAAACCCTCCTCCAACAACCCTCAATTGCTCCTTCAACTCCTTTAACTCCACGGGGCGATACGGTAAGGGGCAATATAAATGGGTTGAGTATCGAGGAGGAGGTCTATACCAAAAATCTATTTCCATTTTTGGAGAAACACTAGAGGGTCATTTGGAAAGACATCAAGGAACTCATTACAACTGGAACTGACTCTATAGGAAGGACTTTAGACTCCATGGGAAGGACTTTAGACTCCACATCCCTAACACTCACAAGAGGATAAAGACACCCCTTACAGATCAACTTACAGGCTTTAATGTAATATATGAAGCTACCCTTGAAAACCACAACATGACTCTCCCACTCAAGAGTGGGTTCGTTTGGGAAATGGAATTTGACCCTATGGGTTCTACAACAAGTAGAGGCATAGTATGCATCCAATCAATCCATCCCAAGAATGACATCAAAATCAACCATATCCAATTCAACAAGATCACAAAGGAAATATTTTATGCAAGATGCAAATGGGACAATTTCTATAAACCGTTCTAGCAATATTAGATGCACCAATAGGAGTAGACACCTAATATGACTCACACCACAATATAGGCTCAACATGAATCTTTTTGGCAACAAAAGGGGTCATAATATAAAGAGTGGCACCGAAATCAATCAATGCATATATGTCAAAGTGAAAGACTGTTAACATATCGGGAATAACATCAGGAACCTTATCAACCTCTTTGCCTCCCATGCAAAGCATAAAATCGATTATGCCTTGGGGCACCACATTGTTTACCACTCTTTCCCAAAGGAACCACATTAGAACCTTGTGGACGAACCTCGTTACCCTTGTTGCAGTTACAAGTACATTCAATCTTTTTATGACTAACTTCTCCACGCCCATAACATGCATTAGTGTCTCTCAAACATGGTCCCCCATGGCACTTACCACATTTTGGATACACGCCATTTGGGACCACAACCCCAACAACTTGGGGCCTTGGAAAGTTATTGGCAAACCCCCTATTAGAAGCATGAGAAGACCCTTGGCCTTGTTGGAACAGGACACTTTTTCAAATTTCGAACCAACCTTCGAAGCGGGCCCTCTTGACCTCATTACCCCTCTTCTTTCTCAATTTGTCCTCCTCTATTTGCTCGGTATAGGTCATCAAATGGTACAAATCCATCTCTCTAATCAATATAGCAGACTGGCATTCCTTATTCACCAAGTCAGAATCACCCATTACAAATTTATTCATTGTAGAAATTGGATCAGCCACCAAGTAGGAAGCATATTTAGATATTTGATTGAACTTGATGGCATACTCACTCAGACTCATCGACCCGTGTCTTAAATTCATAAATTCCACCATCTTGGCCTCCCTAAGTTCAAGAGGGAAGAACTAATTAAGGAAAACCGCGTTGAACTCCTCCCAAAACACCACATCATTGATTCCCTTCTCTTTCTTCCATTGATCAAACCATATTTGTTCCACCCCCTTGAGTTGGTAAGTTACGAACTCCACCTTCTCTTCCGATCTAACATCTGTGATAGCCAAAACCTTGTAAACCTCATCAATGAAATCTTGAGGGTACTCATCCACCTTTGACCCACAAAATTCTGGGGGATTCATCCTCACAAAGTCTCTCACCCAAAATGCTAGTGCAGGAGCATGACAGGCTTAGGCCCATTGATTGGCTTGATTAGCCACAACTTGTGCAGGCAAGGTGAGAGTATCCCAGAGCTCACCATGAGTTGGTTGTTCCTCAGGAGTGTGGGCTCTTCTTCGTCTTGTGTTAGACATGATCTAGCATAACAAAGAACAATCATTAGGGGGTAAACCATATTTCAACTCTATAGCACGACTTTCAACATGAAGAATGGAAACATATCCTTAAAAGGCTCATAGCCTCTCACTCATGGTTGATGTGCACAACATAACCATGATAAAGACTCTAATCGAAGCGGTCTGTTGGACTCCGAGAATCTAACAACCTAGTGCTCTGATACTAAGTTTATCAGGACCCAAGCCTAGGGCCTAAATGTGACACGACTATGGGGAACCCGAAGGGACCCCATGCAAGCCTCTCATCATACCATTACTAATCATTGGTTGTGGAAGCATTAGAATACAACAAGATATAGTAAATAAGGATAAACAGGGTAAATGACAACTTCCATATCATAAACATCGAGAGTCAAGAGAGAGTCAAAACTCATAGCATTATACATAACATGATCAACAACACTTTAGTCACATGGAGTTGTTTACACCTCTTACCAATTCATCGGCCTAGCCAAGGAGTTGTGGAGGTCAACTTCGGCTTGTTGACCTATTGGATCTCAAACTATGATATGGGAGCTATTTACACAAGTATTTTTAGATAGATTCGTGCCTTATTGTGTTCGAGACAATCACAGGGATGAGTTTGATAGGCTTTCAGTAGGGTTCTACATCAATTTATAACTAAGGGACTAGAATTTATACTTTATTCAGATATGCCTTTTCTGGTATACCTATTGAGATCGAGAAGATTTAATGGTTTTCCAAGGGATTTATAGGGTATCTCCAGGAAACTACAACTTCCTTGGTATTAGGTAGAGGCACATTGCAGAGTATAGTAGATCATGCTCATCTGACAACACACATCATGCATTAGAGCAAAGATGGGGGGAAGAGGTTCCATCAGCATGGCTAGTTTAGTTGACACCCATCATGTGACAGGAGTTTCATAGGTAGGGCCAACAGGGCTGAGTAGTCCACATAACCATTCCATCTTCTAACATTGCTGATAGGCTCCAATCTACTTAGGCGATCTGTGATAGTTCCTTGTGCTTCTAGGAAAGGTGGATTTTTAGGGCAGCCATCTTAGAGGAAAGAGACTAGGGTTTATTATCACTTTGATAAGATAAGGAACATGGCCTATTATTTTCCTCACCATGCACCTCTTGTTCAGGCTTCAGGTTCTCAGCACCTCATCCAGTTCCAGCACCAGCTCCTATGGACACACCTAAGGCTTTAAGGAGTAGCACCATAGGGGGTCGAGGTATAATGAGAGGTGGTGCCCGTGGTGGCCCACAGGCTATTGGTTGGAGTAGTATTTGTTATGCTATTCCAAATAATGCCAAGGTAGAGGCATCAGATGCGGTTATCACATATATTGTTCCATTGTGCGATTGCTCAACTTAAGTTTTATTTTACCTATGCTCTACTTTTTCCTGTGTGTCAGCTTAGTTTCCTTCTAATATTGATATTATGTGTGATTCTCTTGCACCCTTGTAGGTTAATCACTAGTGGTAAATTAAGTATATTAGGGTCTTATTATGACTTTTATGGGTAGATATAGTATGGCAGACATGATATTGTTGATTTGGTTTATTTTGATATGATATTGGGATGATAGACTGTCACCTTATCATGCTATTCTTGACTACCATGCAAAGTTCGTGACCTTATCTTGCCTCAACTTCCTTAGTTGGTGTGGAATGGAGCACCTAGGTCCTATCCTAAGGGTGTTATTTCTTTTATGTATGCTTGTCAGTTGATGGGTAAGGGATACTTTGCATATTTAACTCATGTTCGAGCCTGTTCTCAAGAGCGAAAAACATTAGAGACTACCAGGGTTGCTAGGGAGTTAACTGATGCATTGTTGACTAACTTACCAGGTGTTTCTCCTAACTGTGATATTGACTTTGTTATTGATGTGGAGCCAGGGAGTAAGGCCATATATATTTCTCTTTATCAAATGGACCTAGCTAAATTGAAGGAGTTGAAGGAACAATTTGGATTTGTTGAAGAAAGGATTTATTCATCCGAGTGTATCCCCTGAGGTGCTCCTCTATTATTTGTGAAGAAGAAGGATAGCACTGTGCATATGTGTATTGGCTATAACTAATTGAACAAAGTGATGATCAAGACCAAATATCTTTTCCTATTTAATTATCATTTTTACAAGTTATAAGGTTCCACGGTATTCTCCAAGATTGATTTAAGGTCTAGCTCTCAGCCTTTGAGAGTTCGGGAGTCTGATATCCTAAGGAAAACATTCCAAACTTGTTATAGGCATTATGAGTTTGTGCATATGTCATTTGGGTTGACTAATACCCTGACTGCTTTTATGGAGTTGATGAAATGAGTGTTCAATCCCTACTTAAACATCTTTGTGACTTTATTTATAGATGATGCCTTGGCTTATTCAAATAGTGAGGTTGATCATGTTCAGCACTTGAGGACTGTCCTTCAGAGATTGAGAGAAGAGAAGTTGTATGCAAAGTTATCGAAGCGCGAGTTTTGGCTTGAGTGTGTTGCATTTCTTTGCAATGTATTGTCAAAAGATTGTATTATGGTTGATCCAGCCAAAGTGGCAGTTGTTCGTGAGTGGGCTAGACCTACTTCTGTGACAAAGATTTGGAGTTTCATTGGGTTGGTGGGATATTATTTAATTTTTGTTCAAGGATTCTCCACTATAGCGACGATGTTGACTAGATTGACTTAGAAGAGTGTGGCATTTCAGCGGTCTAAGAACAGTGAGGTGAGCTTCTAAAAGCTCAAGGATTTGTTGATTTCTGCACTAATTCTTACTTTATTTGAGGAGGAAGTGCCATTTACGGTATATTCTGATGCTTCTAGCATGGGTTTGGTTGGTGTATTGATACAACGGGGGAAGGTGATAGCCTATGCCTCTAGACAAATTAAGGTGCATGAGAGAAACAGGCCTACGCATGACTAGGAGTTGGTTGTTGCTATGTTTGTGTTGAAGTAGTATTGAGAATATTTTTATAGGGTGCATTGTGAGATCTTTACTGATCACCCAGAGTCTCAAATATACATCTTTTCTTAGCCTAATCTGAGCATATGACAACGAAGATGGTTGGAGTTGCTTAAGGACTATTATATAACTATTTTATATCGCCTTTGAAAGGCAAATATAGTAGCAAATGCTTTGACCTGGAAGTCTACTAATATAGGAAGTTTCGCATTATTGAAGGTTGAGGAGAGACCCTTAGCTTTGGAGGTTCAGTCGCCTTCTAGACGGATGGTTCGTTTAGATACTTCCCCTCCTCAAAGTATATTGCCTATGTTTAGGCTAGGATCAATAAGATGTACCTTGACCTGAAGGGAATGTTTTGGTGGGAAGGCATGAAAAAGGACCTTGCAGAATTCGTGGCTCAAAGTCTAAATTGCCAACAAGTGAAAGTAGAACACTAAAAGCCAAGAGGTTATATGCAGTGTATAGAGCTTCTTAAATGGAAGTAGGATATGATCAATATGGATTTTGTTATCGGGTTACCTCGCTTATTTCAGAAGTTTGACTCCATATGGGTAATCATTGATAGACTCACAAAGTCATCATACTTCTTGCCTGTTAGGAGTGATTATACAGATGAAGAGTATGCTGAGATAGTCAGGCTACATGGAGTCCCAATCTCCATTATCTCGGATCGGGGGGCTCAATTCACTGCAAAGTTTTGGAAGTCCTTCCAAAGGAGTTTAGAGGCACAAGTAAATTTGAGTACAACATTCCACCATCAAATAGATGGTCAAGCAGAACTACCATTCAGACACTTGAAGATATATTGAGAGCTTGTAAATTGGACTTTAAAGGTAGTTGGGTGGACCTTTTCCACTTATTGAATTTGCCTGCAATAATAGCTACCACACGAGTATCAAGATGGCACCTTATGAAGCTTGGTATGGAAGGAAATGTAGATCACCAATTGGATGGTTTCAAGTGGGTGAAACTACCTTGCTTCGGCCAGATCTAGTACAAGAAGCACAGAAAAAGTTAGGATAATACAATAGCGGCTAAAAACAGCCCAAAGTCATCACAAATCATATGCGGATGCTAGGAGGAGAGGACTGGTATTCTCAGTAGGGGATTGGGTATTTTTAAAGGTGCCTTCAATGAAGGAGGTTATGAGATTTGGCAATAAAGGAAAACTTAGCCCACATTACATAGGGCCATATAAGATTATTAAGAAGTTCGGGTAGGTTATATATGAACTAGAGCTACACCAAGAGCTTTCACTATTTCATCTAGTTTTCTAGGTCTCAATACATCGACAATGCATAGGTGACTCATCTTGTGTCACTCATATTAAGGATGTGTAGGTCACAAAAGATCTCACCTATGAAGGGGTACCTGTTGTTATTCTAGATCGTTAAGCTAAAAAGCTAAGGAATAAAGAAATAGCTTCAGTAAAAGTACTTTAGAGAAACCAACAAGCAGAAGAAATAACATCGAAGGCCGAGGACACGATGAAATCAAAATACCCTTACTTATTTGAAGCTAAAGAGGAAGTCCAACATGCAGAATTGGGAAACTAATAGGTATGTGTGATTGAATACTTAGTGTGTTATTAGAAGTTTGTTTAAGTGAAGGTTTAAACTTTGTTAAGCTATCCAATTGTACTACGATTCGAGGTTAAATGTTCCTAAGGGGGGAGGATGAAACATCCCACATCTTACATGTACTAGTTCTATGCAAATGAAACATCATATGGCTTTTCAAATTAGCGCCAATTGTTAAAAGTGTTTTAATCTCAAATTAGAGGGCGACATGTATGACTAATGCTGAAGAGGGTCTAGAGTAAGTGATTTTTAAGTCAAAGTGAGGAGATCATGACCTTAAACGAGGTGAAGAAGTGAGGTGCTTCTAGGACTTAGGAAGCTAGTAGGTTAGTCACCAACTTGCTTAGCTTAAATTTTCTAGCTAAACGGAGACGAAGCCCGACGCCGAATTTGTCCAAGTCTGATTATGAATAAAGACCGTGTTAAGGGTGTAAATTTAGACTAGGTTTTACCAATTATAGCCCAATATGAACAATAGAAGCTCCCATGTAGATCACAACCCACTTGACTAATTGGGCCCAAACTAAGTGAAGAGGAATTACGAAAAATTGGCAACCAAGGCCCATCAACTTTGAGACCCATTTAGGCCCAAGTGTTAGGGCCAAGCTTCTGCATAACCAGCTAGTTAATATGTATTAATATGTGGTCAAATTTCCAACAAAAACTTAGCCAAAGGCTCCTTGAAAAAGGCTTACAAGTAGCACCTTTAAGTCATTCTTAACTTGGAAAACAAAATCAGCTTTCACAAGCTTTCTCTCTACACTTTCATAACCTCACAAAGCAGCTACAAGGAGGCTTTTAGGGTTCTTGGAGAAGCCCTACACCTTGAAGGTAATGGTAAGTAAGTTTACTTATGTGTTTAGTATGGTTTTCTTATTAAAAACAAGAGACTATGTAGATTATGTTTATGCTGAAATTTTTGGGCAACATGTGTCCTAAGGATTGTTGTGCGCTTCTCTTGTTGATTAAGAGGCTTTTCTATTTTTGGTTGGCTGGATTGTGAAGTAAAATTTATATTTTTAACAAGTTTTAGTTTGTTAATGATGTAACTAGGTTGTTGCACAACTTTTACAGTCCGCAAAAATGAGTTGTTGTACGATGTCGTAATTGTGCTCTTAATAGGAACTTGTGGATTGATAACTGGAGATCGTTCTTTCATGTTTACTATATACTTTAGAACTCATTTTGCACTATTTTAGGACTATTTTTATGTGTATATATGGTGGGGACTATTTTGTTAAAGTTGGAACAGGTTTGGATCCGATGTCAAAATGTAGCGAAGGGATGTAACATTATGCAGCCTATTTCTATATTCTGTAGAATTATTATGTGTTGTGCTTTTTTGACTTTTGTAGGACTATTTATGGCACTATAACAGGCAGCACATGATATGTATATGAGAATTTCTATTAGAAAGTATGATTAGGGGCAGAAAGGTTGAAAGAATATGCTCGGGTTTATAATTATCCGCTTGTTGCCCGTATGTTGTACTTTTATGAGATTGGGCTGCCAAGATGTATTTATTGGCTTATAATGCTAGTTTTATCATCTACAATGTTGTAGATAAATATTTGGAGGACAGGAAGTTTATATCGAGGTAATAGCGACATCATAAAGCGAGGTATGTAAGGCTACTTGATTTCGTATTACTTGACATGAAATCCAGATTCTTCCTTGGCACATAAAGGCACTTACCAACTCTGACACAATTATTAACCATGTCTCCACTCTTTCACATGTTCATATGCTCTCATACATAGTCACCTTCAAAACCTGCACAAATACTTGGATACCAAGATACACGAGTTAGTTCTACTAAAAAAAGTTCATGTGTTGTTCTACCTCCTATGCATTTCATTACTTGTGTAACATACTCCTTTCATTATGGTGTTGTATTTTGGGATTATTTACATGTCATATGTTGTATCTACGATCCTATAGCTCCAATATTATGATTACCAAAAGAATCATCTCAAAAGTAATTGAAAGATAAAGTATATTACCTATTGATGGGTGGTAACCCAAGAGGTTGATCGATTACCTAGCCAGGGTCGACCCTATCACGGGGGGTAGCCCAAGTGGTGAAAGGAAAAGCCTAGCTAGGGTCGATCCCGATATAGATTTACCACTGATCAGCTAGTCATTGGTATTAGATGTTGTGCATAAATTATACAGTAAAGGTAAAGTAATAAAAAGAACAAAAAGTACATGATCCCGCAGTACAACTAAAGGTTGTCTCTTATCGTATACTAGTGCATACTTTCATTTTAGTTGTTACTTCATAAATAGTATTTCGTACCATACATATTCAGTACATTAACTCGTACTGACATGCCTTATGGGGAACCTGCATTTCATACTGCAGGTACAGGTGCTAGTAGATCTTCCTAGTAGGAGTGTAGGATATCCAACTGTTGTTACCAAGCTCCAGGTTGCTTCAAAGCTTTGTGTGTCTAGAGCTTACATTTTTGTACTATATATTTAGTCGAGATGGGGCCTATCCTAACCCTTATCAGATACTTTTCCTTATCTAGAGGCTTTGTAGACTATGTAAATTAAAGTTGGTTATGTCTCGTACTTTAGACACTGTGGCCCCAACGGCCTAGCCATATGCATATCCTTTTGGCTTGTTATTACTATTTACTATCTTAAAGGCATGTTGCATGTAGAAATCCCATGTAATATATATAGAAAGCGCATAGATGTAGGTTGGTTCTCCCAGGCTTCATTGGCAAAAGGAGCTAGTCAGGCTTAATGGTACTTTGCGCATGATAGAAAGATATAGCCAAGTTTGTATCCGACTATGCTAGTTTTCAACGAAGTGCACAGAACATCAGAGACTTGGTGGTTTGGCTCAAGATGTTGAGATTCCCACTTGGAAATGGGAACATGTGAGTTTAAAAATCAAATATAAAACATCATACACCTTAATATTCAAATAACAAAAAGAGATTTTTTGAGGTCCTTATACACATTATGCCTAGCATTGAATAGACTGGGTACCTTATTAAGATCTCAAATCAATGATAGGGTTTGTTTGGCACCTCCTAAATGTTTTATGGCTGGTTTGCCTCAAACCTGGAAGTAATTTGATTTTATTTGGGTTATCATTGATAGGATGTCTAAATCTGCTCATTTCCTACCTATTAATACCACCTTTGATATAGAAGATTCTGCAAGGTTGTAATTCAAGAGCTGGTAAGGTTGCATGGTTTGCCTATGTCTATAATATTAGATCATGGTGCCCAATTTACTTCTCATTTTGGAAATCATTTCAAAAAGGGCTTGCCACTAAGGTGAAGTTAAGTATTGCTTTTCGTCCTCAAATCAATGGACAAGCCAAGAGGACAATTCAAACTTCAGAAGACATATTGAGAGCTTATGTATCAGAATTTAAGATTAATTGTGATAATCAGCTATCATTTATCGAGTTAAGCTACCATAATAGTTTTCATGCTTGCATTGGTATTGTACTGTTTGAGGTTTTGTATAGGAGAAGGTGTAAATCACCGGTGGAATGGTTTTAGTTGGGTTAGATAGATTGGCCCAGATTTGGTGTTGGAGGCCATGGAAAAGGCGAAGTTGATTACAGAGATGTTGAAAACAGCTCAAAGTAACCAAAAGTCTTATTCAGATGTTAGAAAGAGGGATCTTGAGTTTCTTGTTGGTGATTAGATGTGTGTGTAGGTTTCACCCGTTAAGGGTATAACATATTATTGTAAGAAGGCTATTGAAGTAGAGGATATTGAAGTGGAGGAGAAATTGACTTATGAAGAGATTTTAGTTGAGATCTTCGATAAGCAAGTAAAGTAGCTTCGAAACAAGGGTATGACTTTGATTAAAGTTATTTGGAGAAATTAACATGTGGAGAGTGTTGCATAGGAGGTAGAGTCGAACATGATGAGGTGATACCCCTACATTTTCCGATCTACTCAAGCCTAAGGTATTAGGTTCTTCCTATTCTTAATGGTCCTAATTATTTCACTCTTGTGTTTCATGACATCATGTGCATACATGTGCAGGAAAATGACTTAAAGATGTTTTGACTTAAGTTTTCTGATTTTATGGTTTTCTAGTAATGAATTATTGGTTGTGTCATCATGTTGGAAATTTTCATGTTTGATTCAAGCTTTTAAAGCCATGTTCAAGCACATTCGAGGGTGAATGTTCCCAAGGGGAGATGATGAAAGGACCCAAACTTCATGAGACCATTTGATAAATTTTTAGTTTCCAGGGGTGTGTCATCCATAAGGAATGCTTTTGTATGGCATTGTTTTGCTTAAGAAAGTATTTGAGGCTTGGTGTCCCTCCAACGAACCTCCCACGAGTCATGGTCTCACCACAAGCCGTGGAAGATGCCCTAGCTTTGTAGGCACGAACTTGGCTAACGTAAGCCATAAGAAGACACTATATAGGTTGTGTAACACTTCAGAAGCTATTTGGGGGTCGTGTGTGACATCCCACGAGCCATGGAGAGGTGTCTCATGAAGTTCTCATCCTAAAATAATTTTATAAGTGCAAAATCACTGTCTCAAAATTTGAGTTACTTGCACGGACCGTATGCCTTTGAAAGGACCATATGCATTCCTTGGAGATGACCTTGTCTGAAATTTTGGCCAAATCAGTACCATGGACTACTGCACGATTCGTGGAATTCTTCAGGAGCCATATGGCTCTTTGATGGGACCCCTATCAACTTTTTGAAGCTCATTTCATTAATGGCCTTCTTATAATTTTGGTTATTTCTGAGGGTTGTTTTAGAATTTCTAACCTATCCTACAACCCTAAAATGTTCTATACTCTTCTATTCTTATTCAATTTCATTCCAAACACTTCGAATATTCAAAATCTCTTATCTAAAGAGCTCCTCTCAAGTGTTCCACTGGAGATTTAGCTTGGAGCTCAAGAGAGGGTCTTCTTCTCCAATCAATTTCTTCTTGATTCTTGTTAATTATATATGGTATGTGGGACTGATCCATGGTCCTGTTCAACCGTGAAGACCTCAAACACTTTTTACCCTTTGATTTATTAAATTCAAGCTCACTTTGAATATATGTCTTTCAAATTAGTGTTGATTTGATTCAATTTAGATATGGGTTGTATTTAATTGATGATATTAAAGTTATTTAATCCTTAAGTTGTTGAATTGCATTGACATTATGAAGATTTGATTATGCATATCCCCTTAAAGGTTGGATTTAAGCATGACTAATCTAAAGTATGACTTAGATGTGAATTTACTTATGGATTTACTTGGGTTTCATATTATATTTTATATTTAAGTATGAATCTTTATTGCCCATGCTATTCTCTCATTATTCATGGGATATACATACTTGAGCATTGATATTCATGAAGATTCTGAAGTGGTGTACGACCCAATTATGTTGATGTATATGATTTTGATGAAAGTATTGGTATAACATGAGATGTGATCACATAATATCTACCATATATGTCTTTGAGCAAACTTTGTGTGTTTACACAAATATGTTATATGTGAATGAACTATACTATACATGAAAGTATGAATTGAAGTACGATTTGGCTTTTTAACCCAAGTATATATGATATGAAGAATATTTGGCTTTTAAGCTTAAGTATGTATTAAAATGATTTCAAAGACTTATGCCTCTTTTGAAAGAATGTATGTGTATTCTGGACTTCAACACTATGACACCCATTTACGACCTATAAAGTAGTTTTACGATCCATAAAGGGTGTTTCGTCTGATGACATTCCTACAAGTCCACTTCTCTGATCCTCAGGGCATGAATCCTCTTCTATGAGTCATCTGCATGTTCATCGACTGAACTTTAGAAATTAGCCTCTCATTGCAAATCTTCCCGAAAACTCCCTATGGCCCATAGAATGGTCTACGACCCATAGAGGGTCTCATATAATAGCAAATCTGTAGCAACTTCTGTAACTTTCCCTAAAATCTGGACAATCTATAATCCTGCAAATATAAACACAAACACACTTAAAACCAACTAAAATCACACTGAAAACACATAAAATTCCATGTTCTAAGCATCAAAAGTTATATTTTGACAGCACATCAACACCCTCAACTCAGAATTGTTGCTTGTCCTCAAACGACAGACTCAATCAATATAGACAATATAGTAGCACAAAGATCTCAACTCCGTGGCATACATCATATAAGCTTAGACTTTATACCCATACAAACTTTTCAAAACAAGATTAGACAGCTATTTAGCAAACCAAAGCAAATTGGTGCATGTGACAATATAACAATGACAAGCAAGGTAGTCGCAATAGACCTCAATAACTGAACAAGTCTAGTGCTAACAATGCAATGCAAGTACCCTCACAGAAGGACGTCCCATACTTGACAGTCAATGATGTTGCCTTGTTTAACATTGGATCTGTGCACAATCACTCACTCTCACAACAAATATTCATGCATAATGACTAACACCATAGGTTTACCCTTATACTCATGACTCATACCTTCAACTCACTGGACTAGAATCTCTTTAAGACTTTATAGATTTGTAACGTAGGCTCAGGGGGTTTTCCCATGATATTATGGGCAAACAGTGTCTAAATTCCCTCATTAACATTATATTTTTCTACACTTTTGCCCAACCAACTTTGCTATTTTCACCTTATTCTCCTTTTTTAAATTTCAAGTTTTTTGGGTGCTTTATTTTCATTTTTCAACTTTTTGCCATGTTTTTACGCTTCATTTTAGCTTTTAGCTAACAACTAAGGCATCACTTATTTTATTCTTGCACCCAGCACATGATTTTTTTTTCTCGGTATCCTAAAGTCACCCCACTTATTTTTGTGTTTCACCCTTACATCAACCACCCTCAACTTAGGCTTTTGGCCTGTGTTGAGATGCACAATATCCATCCTCCAAACCAGGGCCACTTTTGGCAGCCACCCTTAACTTAGGTTTTTTGCCTTAGTCAAGGTACACAATGTTCAAGGAAACACCAGGGCCAATCTCAGGATTTTACAGCTAAAAAGGCTTGGTTAATTAGGTGTATTCAAAGAATAGGTACACGTTAGGCTCAAAATTAGGAACAAAGGATATATCATCAATTTGGTTGGTCATTTTTAGGTTAAAGTGGATTTATTTAAGAACAATGACCTAAGATCCTTTCCTAATCCAATAAATCTACAATGTCACTTAGAGTAATTAGGCAATTTCTGAATTAGCACAAAACAGATAAGTTATCAAATTATGCTCACACTTATATGGCTCTACATACATTATCAATAAAAGACTTACAGATCATGCTTTTTATCTCAATGTAGCCTCAATTATCGGAACAAATTTTATCACACACCTACACATGCATGGTTGCTATCTAGCTACAAATCAAAATTTTTGGTGGGTATCATTTTTCAAACAAATTAAAACATATTATAAGCTAAAAGTTTTGGTATTATATGCTAGAAATATTCTCTAAACATCCTAAACATGTTGGTTCAACAAAAAGTAAAGATCTACAGGGAAATAGAACACATGCAAGAAAACCCCAGGATCAAAAAATTGGGGGTAGTTATGGACCCAAGCTACTCAGACTTCATTGAGGCCCATAACTACCCACACCATATCGAAGAAAGATATGCATTGCCCTCAACGCACAAAAGAAACACAAATTAGAACATAAGGGGTAAAAGCACACACTTGGGTGCCTAAGCGTCAGTGTGCGGCTGAGTTTGGCCACCCTCCTCCTGTGGGGTGGTCTATTCAGTGGTGGTACTCCTTACAGAGGGGCAAACACCCCTCTTCTACTCCCTCTCTCAAACTCTTCATCCTCTGTCATCCTTGCACGTACATGTCTCTTATCTGGCTCTCTATCTACTATGTGCGCTCCACATATATGTCTCGCATGCACTCAACACACTACAGATTAGTGAGAGCATCCGGTGTAAATAGTGATGATCGCGGTGCGACGGAGGGACTCTGCCTCTGATCTGTTGTCAAAACCTCCCTCAGAGCTTGAATCCTCTCCATATAGAGTCATCTATGGTAAACTACTCTCTTTGATACCTCCCAGCTCAGACTAGGGAGTGCCAATAACAAGATCCTAAGTAATCCAGCTCTAGCAGCGGCTCTAGTCTATGCTCTAGTAGCCTCTGGATTTGGGCTGACATCCAGCACCTCGAGTGTGCCACTTAGGTGAGTGGTCTTCTCATCATCTGAAGGCTAATTCATGAGCCACCTCTTCATAGCTTGAATCTTATCATCTTTAGCTTTTGGGGCCATAATACCTGAAACATATACATATACGCACTCCAGTTATCCCCAAGAAGTCAAAATTTGAATGGAAAAAATTATTTGAGTTGAGTTGCAGAAAGGCTTTACGAAATCACCTTTACGAGTCGTAGTTGATACTACAAGCTGTAAAGAGCCTTTATAATTAGTGGTTCAAGTAATCATTATTACTTGAAAAGTCTATAAGACCAAGTACGACTTGAAAACTGGTTTACTAGTCGTAGACTAGGTTATAATATTTCTAGTGAGTAAAAAATTCCAGGAAGGGGCCTACGGGACATATCTACTAGCTGTAAAGTTATCTACCACTCATAGAAGGTCTCATCTGATGGAAACTTTGAAATATCAAGGTTTTGGAATTATGCACGAGGGGCAATTATGGCTCGTGGAATGATCTTTTGGCCATAAAAGCCACTTGTGAACCAGAAAATTCAGTCACTTTCTAAGCCCATCACACGGACACCAAATGACTTTTTTCAACATACAAACTACCTACACTGAAGAAAAAATGCACTTACCCACATAATTTTCACACTGCAAACATCACCCCCAATGTGTACTATACACACACACCCTATCGAAAGTGACTAATCATGTCTTTTCCTAAGATTCCGACCACTTCTAATTGATTCACACAAGATCATGTACCTATATCATCACCCACCAATTCACAAACACAATCATTTAATCACATATGGTGAGTAGCTCAATAGGCATAAATAATAAACATTCACACTAGGCCAAAGTACCTAATTTCGTACTTAATCAACAATTCAAACATGGGCAACCTAATTTTCAAATAACATATTTTAAATTCAAACACGAATTTAGTGTCTAAACACCATACTCCACACAATTTTTCAAATCAATCATTCAAACAAGGAATATTAAGGGTTTAAATAAACCAAAAATGTACCAAGAATTCAGATTAAATAGAAGAACATGAAGGAGGAGAGTTGTCACAAAACCCTAGGCTGCTGGAATTCTTATCAGACAACGAGTACACGGTGGTTGGTAGTGATCATAAAAATAAGGGGTGGGGTTCAGTTGGGTCAATTTAGTAGTTTTAGGTCATAGAGGGGTCAAAATAATTTGACCCCTCTATTTATATATTAAATAGGTCAACAGAAGGTTAATGGGCCTGGACTCTACAAAGCCCGATTACGGGCCGTAGAGTGTTTTATGATTCTTAAATCATGATTTTGTAGAACATTAGAACCTTAATTTTCAGGACTAGGTTTCACGAACTAATCTACCAATCGTAAACTATTTTACGGCTTGTAGGGTATGTCGCAGAACACTTAACACTTAGGAAAATTTCCAGAAAATATATATGGGCCACGAGCCCTATTCATGACTCGTAGTTTTATCTACGAATCACAAAGTTGGATCGTGGACCAAAGTGCATAATTTCTTGTTTACTGGAATTTTTTACGAGGTGCGGTATGGGTTGTAAAGCATTTTATGGCCATAAACCCAATCATAGAGACTCAATAGATGCTCTTCTCAGGAAAATTGGCTGACTTAGTTCTGTACCTGCGTACTTTTCATAAAATACACTGTTACCCTATATGATCCAGCCCAATTTCCAAAATTACAATCAAATCACAAGAAAATAAACTACCTATGAATCCAAAAATAAAAAATAAACCTATGACTCTACTATTATATATATCAAAAACCCCTGGGTTACCTCCCAAGTAGTGTCTGATTTATTTTGTGGCATGAATTGGACACATTGTTTACTCAAACTTCACCAATTTCCCAGATTTACTCTTCAACTGATCTGGATGCTTCATGGACTAATAGAAATTGAAGACGACTTCTTTGTCATCCAATCTAAACTTGAGTTGACTAACTTCAATATCCATAAGGGCTCGTCCAGTGGCTAGGAATGGTCTTCCCAAGGTGATGGGGACATCAAAGTCAACTTCAAAATCTAGGACCATAAAGTTTACCGTAAATATGAAATTCTCCAATTTTACCAGCACATCATACAATATCTCCACAAGCTCCTTCACCGTGCGATCCGCCATCAATAACTGCATGCTGGCTGAAGTAAGGGCTCCTAATGCAAGTTTCTTATAGACTACAAGGGAAATTGATTTATGCTGGCACCTAGATCACATAGTGCCCTTTCAAACTCCACATCTCCAATGGTGTAAGGTATAGTGAAAGCACCTGGATCTTCTCTCTTCTGAACTAACGACCTCATAGAAACAACACTACAATGTTGAATCTCTTGGGAGAGCTCCTGACTCATAGTATGCGTTTTGGTGACCAAGTCCTTCATGTAATTTGCATGCCCCGACAACTTCTCTAATGCCTCAATGAGAATGATGTTTATAGAGAGTTGCTTTAGCATAGAGAGAAAGTGCTTGAATTGTCTTCCTCCTCCATCATTTTGATTCTTTGAGGGAAGGGAGAAAGAGGCCTAGTAATTGTCTTCAATATATATGGTGCATCACCAGCTTCACTCACCCCATCCTTAGTACGATCAACTCCTTCATCCGCATCCTTTTCCCTAATCGTCTCTGTGAAAATCTGCTACATTAACCAGCATGGGAGGGTCAATAGTGCTCTTGTTAGTCTAAGTAGTGACCGCCATATAATGCCCTTCATTTTTAGGATTTTGCGTTATATTGCTAGGTAGTGTACCCCTATGACGCTACTTCAGTTTAGTCGATACTTTACCGAACTGTTGTTCCAGCTACTTGATAGTCGCAGAGTGAGACACTATTTTCTAATTAATACTTAAAATCTCCAATTTCATGACTCTTAGCATCTCTTCCTGCATCTCAGCCTTCTTCAATATGCGATCAAACATATCCTCAATTCTAGAATAGTTAGCACCTGCATCGCGGTTGTGTGGTGGCACATAAGGACCATTTCTGAAGCCATCTCTATGACCCTAATCTACATCTGGACCCCTATTCCCAAAACAATAACCTCCACTGTTGTCTTTATAAGCTCTATCTCTACCAAATTTTAAACCTTGCTTTCCTTGACCTTGGCGCCAATAGTCCTTGTTAGACCCTCTGGCATTAGTCCAGGAACCCCTTATTGATCAGCAACAAAATAAGCATCCTCATCATAGTATGGCTCCTCGTACATGGGTGCACGTGGAGGTTGATGAACTACTGCATCCAGTCTTTCCTGGCTCTGCTTGATCATCACCTCTATACTTCTCGAATCTGAGCAAGCTACTACATGATCTCTTTATCAATTCTGGCTTACTCTAGACCCATATTAATAGCACATGAACCCTTGGATCATCCCATAAAGCCAAGTGTAATAGGTGGATTGTGTCTGACCTCTAAATTGTTTCGTATAGCAAGTATGTCAAAAACCAGGAAGAACAAAGGTAAAAGGGAAGGGAGTACAAGTGGTGATTGGTATACCTAGTCAAGTGAGACAACGAAATAAGGCTTAAGATGAGTCTCTGTCACAGACATCGCCAACTCCTCCAGCTATTTATGAACCAGGATGTAGTAAAATTGCCCCTGAGCCACCTATCAATGCTACCATCCAGGATCTAAGAAATGCAGTCCTACTATTGACTCGTATAGTTGTTGTCCAAGGTCAAAGATAGGAAGGTCCAGTTATAGGTGCAAGTGGTATGAATAGGGTAGCTAGCACGAGGATATGTGACTTTCTAAATTTGGATTCTCCATCCTTCACTATGTCAGATCCTAATGAAGATCCCCAAGACTTTATTGATCAGATTCAGCACACTTTAGATGTTATGCATGTGAGCAGTATAGAAATTGTCGAGTCAGCGACATATAGGTTGAAGGATGTGGCTATATTGTGGTATAAATCTTGGAAGCAATCTAAGGGTATAGATACACCTCCAGCTACTTGGAAGGAGTTCAAAGAGGCATTTCTTGACCATTATTTTCCATTAGAGATCTGCGAGGCCCGTGCAAATTAGTTCTTCAATCTCCACCAAGGGAATATGAGCGTGAGGGAGTATCGCCTTCAATTTAATTTCCTGGCCAGGTATGCTCCTAATGTAGTTGCTACTGTGGCAGATAGAGTTCATTGATATAGGGATAGATTGGATACATATCTGGTCAGAGACTGTGCTATTGCTTCCTTGAACAAAGACATAGGTATAGCGAGATTATAAGCTTTTGCACAGAAATTGGAGGATCAGAGGCAAAGGAGAAGAACACAAGAGTTAGAAAGGGCACAGTCCAAGAGGGCCAGGTCTATAGGGAAGTTTACACCCTCCCAAGATGAGCTTAGGCCTCATTTTTCTAATAGACTACTTAGCCAATCATCCTCCTACTCTGCAGCCAATGCTCGACCACAAATTAAGGGGTCTTGGAGAAATTAGTTTGGTCCAAGAAGTGGGAAAGGCACTCAGACAGCAGGATATTCAGTAGGCCAACAAATGACCCCTACGTAGCCTTGTACATAGTGTGGAAAAAGTCATTTAGGTATATATCAGTTGGTACAAACGCTTGTTATTAGTGTGGTGTGCCAGGGCATATGATAAGAGATTGCCCAAGAAAGCATATGGATAATATAACATAATCTACTAGGTCAATTGTTGCATCATCATCATTAGTTCCTCCATTAGGTAGGGGTCAACAGGCACCTATAGGTCTTGTTAGAGGTGTTAGAGGGGCAGCTAGCTCAAGCGGAGTCCAGAATCGCACTTATGCTCTGGGGAGTCGGCAAAATTTTGAAGCGGAGTCCAGAATCGCACTTATGCTCTAGGGAGTCGGCAAATTTTTGAAGCTTCGCCTAATATGGTCACAAGTACATTGTCCATCTTTTCACATAATGTATATGCATTAATTGACCCTGGATCTACACTATCATATATCACTCTACTTGTTGCTGGGAAGCTTAAGAGAACACCCAAATTATTAAAAAAACCATTTGAAGTATCTACGTCAACCGGTGAATCTATTATGGCTAGAAGGATTTATTATAACTGTGTAGTAACTGTTTGTCACCGTGACATATTGGCTGACCTTATTGAGCTATAAATGGTGGAATTTGATGTTATAATGGGTATGGATTGGTTAGTTTCTTGCTATGCCACCGTGTATTGCCGAACTAAGAGAGTGTACTTCCCCTTTCTTAATGAGGCAGTTCTTGAATGGGAAGCCAATGTTGGGGAGCCAAAGGGGAAGTTTATCTCTTAATTTACGGCAAGAAAGATGATATCTAAGGGGTACATATGTCATTTAGTTAGAGTAAGGGATATGGGGGCAGAATTGCAAACTCTTCAATTAGTTCCTATAGTGAATGAATTCATTGGTGCATTCCCTGAGGAACTTCTTGGCTTAACTACAGAACAAGAAGTAGATTTCGATATTGACGTACTTCAAGGCACTCAACCTATCTCCATCCCTCCATATAGAATGGCCTCGGTAGAATTGCGTGAATTAAAAGAGCAGTTAAGGGACTTATTGGAGAAGGGTTTCAAAGACCTAGTGTGTCCGCTTGGGGTGCACCAGTGTTTTTTGTACATAAAAAGGATGTCACCTTGAGAATGTGTATCGACTATCGACAATTGAATAGGGTGACAATTAAGAATAAATACCCTCTCCACAGTATTGATGATTTATTTGATCAGTCACAGGATGCCAAATACTTCTAAAAAATAGATTTGAGATCAGGTTATCACCAAGTGAGGGAGAAGGAGAAATATAAACCTAAGACTGCTTTCAGAACACGCTATGCTTTCAGAAATATATACCTATTAATGGGTGGTAACCCAAGGAGTGGAAGGATCACCTAGCCAGGGTCGATCCTATCACGGGGGGTAGCCTAAGAGGTGAAAGGAAAAGCCTATCTAGGACTGATCTCGATATAGATTTACCACACATCAGTTGGTCATTTATATAACATGTTGTCCAAAATTATACAGTAACAGTAAAGTAATAAAAAGAACATCAAGTACATGATCCCACAGTACAACTAAAGGTGATCTCTTATCCTATACCAATGCATAGTTTCATTTTAGTTGTTACTTCATAAACAGTATTTCCTGCCTTACATATTCAGTACATTACATCGTATTGACATACCTTAAGGGTGACCTGTAGTTCATGTTGCAGGTACAGGTGCTAATAGATCTTCCTAGTGGGAGTGCAAGATATCCATCTATTGTTACCAAGCTCCAAGTTGCTTCGAAGCTTTGTGTGTCTAGAGCTTACATTTTTGTACTATATATTTAGTCGAGGTAGGGCCTATCCTGACCCTTATCAAATACTTTTTCTTATGTAGAGGATTTGTAGACTATGTAAATTAAAGTTAGTCATGTCTCGTACTTTAGACACCGTGGCCCCAACAGCCTAGCCATATACATATCCTTTTGGCTTGTTATTACTGCTTATTTTCTTAAAGGCATGCTGCATGTAGAAATCCCTTATAATATATATAAAAAGCACATAGATACAGGTTGGTTCTCCCCGGCCTCATTGGCAATGGGTGCTAGTCAGGATTTATGGGATTTTGGGCATGACAGAAAGACATAGCCAAGTTTGTATCCGACTATCCTAGTTGTCAATGAAGTGCACGTAGAACATCAAAGGCCTAGTGGTTTGGCTCAAGATGTTGAGATTCCCACTTGGAAATGGGAAGATATGAGTTTAAAAATCAAATATAAAATATCATACACCTTAACATTCAAATAACAAAAAGAGATTTTTTGTGGTCCTTATACACATTATGCCTAGCATTGAATAGACTGGGTACCTTATCAAGATCTCCAATCAATAATTGGATTTGTTTGGCACCTCCCAAAAGTTTTGTGGTTGGTTTGCCCCGAACCCGAAAGTAATTTGACTCTATTTGGTTTATCATTGATAGGATGTTTAAATCAGCTCATTTCCTACCTGTCAATACTACCTTTGATGTCGAAGGTTATGCAAGGTTGTAATCCAAGAGTTGGTAAGCTTGCATGGTGTACCTATGTCTATAATATTAGATCATGGTACCCAATTTACTTCCTATTTTGGAAATCATTTTAAAAAGGGCTTGCCACTAAGGTGAAGTTAAGTATTACTTTTCATCCTCAAATTAATGGACAACCCAAGAGGACAATTCAAACTTCAGAAGAGATATTGAGGGCTTGTGTATTGGAATTTAAGATTAATTGTGATAATCAACTACCACTTATCGAGTTCGCCTACCATAATATTTTTCATGCTTGAATTGGTATGGTACTATTTGAGGTTTTGTATAGGAGAAGGTATAAAACCCCGATGTAATGGTTTTAGTTGGGTGAGATAGATTGTCCCAAATTTGATGTTGGAGGCCATGGAAAAGGCGAAGTTGATTACGGAGATGTTGAAGATGGCTCAAAGTTGACAAAAGTCTTATACGGATGTTAGAAAGAGGGATCTTGAGTTTCTTATTGGTGATTAGGTGTGTGTGTAGGTTTCACCCATTAAGGGTATAACACATTATTGTAAGAAGGGAAAACTAAGTCCCTAGTATGTAGGTCCTTATGAAATTGTTGAGTGGATTAGGAATGCAGCCTATAAATTGGACTATACTTTGGAAATGACTTCTATTCACCCAATTTTCCATATGTTGATGTTGAGAAAGTTGATTGGTATTGAGAAAGTTGATCGATGTTGAGAAAGTTGATTCCCTTTAGAGGGTATTGAAGTAGAGGAGAAATTGACTTATGAAGAGATTTTAGTTGAGATCTTGGATAAGCAAGAAAAGTAGCTTTGCAACAAGGATATGGCTTCGATTAAAGTGCTTTAGATAAATTAACATGTGGAGAGTGTTGCATGGGAGGTAGAGTCAAACATGATGAGGTGATACTCCTATATTTTCCAATCTACTCAAGCCTAAGGTATTAGGTTCTTCCTATTCTCAATGGTCCCAATTCTTTCACTCTTGTGTTTCATGACATGATGTGCATACATGTGCATTAAAATGACTTAAAGATTTTTTTGCTTAAGTTTTCTGATTTTATGGTTTTCAAGTAATGAATTATTTGTTGTGTCATCTTGTTGGAATGTTTCATGTTTGATTCACGCTTTTAAAGCCATGTTCTAGCACATTCGAGGTTGAATGTTTCCAAGGGGGAGATGATGAAAGGACCAAACTTCATGAGACCATTTGATGCATAATTTTTAGTTTCCAGGGGTGTGTTATCCATAAGGAATGCTTTTGTATGGCATTGTTTTGCTTAAGAAAGGATTTGAGGCTTGGTGTCCCTCCAACGAACCTCCCACGAGTCATGGTCTCACCACAAGCCGTGGAAGATGCCCTAGCTTTGTAGGCATGATTTTGGCTAAGGTAAACCATAAGAAGACCCTGTGTTGGTTGTGTAACACTTCAGAAGCTATTTGGGGGTCTTGTGTGACATCCCACGAGCCATGGAGAGGTGTCTCATGAAGTTTTCATCCTAAAATAATTTTCTAAGTGTAAAATCACCATCTCGAAAATTGAGTTACTTACACGGACCGAATGCCTTTGCAAGGACCATATTCATTCCTTGGAGATGATCTTGTCTGGAATTTGTCCAAGATCAGTACCACGGACCACTGCACGGTTCATGGAATTCTTCATGAGCCATATGGCTCTTTGATGGGACCCATATTAACTTTTTGAAAGATAATTTCATCAATGGCCTTCATATAATTTTGATTATTTCTGAGGGTTGTTTCAGACTTTCTAACCTATCCTACAACCTTGAAAAGTTCTATACTCCTCTATTCTTATTCAATTTCATTCCAAAACAGTTAGAATATTCAAACTCTCTTATCTAAAGAACTCCTCTCAAGTGTGCCACTAGAGATTTAGCTTGGAGCTCAAGGGAGGGTCTTCTTCTCCAATCAATTTCTTATTGATTCTTCTTAATTATCTATGGTATTTGGGACTGATCCATGGTCCTGTTCAACCATGAAGACATCAAACACTTTTTATCCTTTGATTTATTAAATTCAAGCTCACTTTGAATACTTGTCTTTCAAATTAGAATTGATTTGATTCAATTTAGATATGGGTTGTACTTAATTGATATATTGAAGTAATTTAATCCTTAATTTGTTGAATTGCATTGATATTATGAAGATTTGATTATGCATGTCTCCTTAAATATTGGATTTAAGCATGACTAGTCTAAAGTATGACTTAGATGTGAATTTACTTGGGTTTCATATTATATTTTTGATTTAAGTATGAATCTTTATTGCCCATGCATTCTCTCATCATTCATGGGATATACATACATGAGCATTGATTTTCATGAAGATTAAGAAGTGGTTTACGACCCAATTATGTTGATGTATATGATTTTGATAAAAGTATGGGTATAACATGAGATGTGATCACATAATGTCTACCATATGTCTCTTTGAGCAAACTTTGTGTGTTTACATAAATATGTTATATGTGAATGAACTATACTATGCATAAAAGAATGAATTGAAGTATGATTTCGCTTTTTAACCCAAGTATATATGATATGAAGAATGTTTGGATTTTAAGCTTAAGTATGTATTGAAATGAGTTGAAAGACTTATGCCTCTTTTGAAAGCATGTATGTGTGTATGTATTCTTATAGGATGATGACTTAGCACCGGATAAACTTGTGGGAGTGGGCCTATCTCCAAGGGTCCAGTAACCATGTCCCATAACTTTGTGCCAAACATAGATATTATGTTTATGGTAACCTTTACAAAAATGGGTGGCCCGTATGATATAGTTACAATTATGTTATGATGAATGAAAACTCCTTACAATAATGGGAGTGCTCGTAAGGTAAGGTTACTTCTCCAAAATGGGAGGCTCGTAAGGATAAGTATGGTATACTTTTGGTAGATTGGTCAACACTTATTTAGTTAGAGGAAGAAACCAAGATTCCATGTAATGACTCGCATTGTCTAGATGTCAGTAGAGGTCTCATCCCCACGATGTTGAGTATTATGGCATTTCATGGATCATGGATTTTATGCCATATTGATATATTATTTTTTTCCTATATATCTACATCATTCAATACATGTGCCCTTGTCATCTAATATTGAATAGGGGTGTAACGAGTTCATATGCATTGCATGCACGCATACTTAGTACATTCAAATGCACTAACACATCCTCTTTTTCTACATGATCTAACCATGTAGGAATCGGACTACCTTCATCCAAATCTTGAAGGTAAGCTTAGATTAAGAAACTTTCCATGGACAATCCACCATATATCTACCTATTATTTTGTATACGCTTATGTTTTTGTTAGTTTGATGGTGAGCCTGGACATTTCTCGTCACTTATCCAATTCTACAACTTATGAGGCATTGTTGGAAAACATGTAGACTTTTGTATGGATTTGTGGTATGTCATGCTCTTTTTTATGGAGATTTTTATTAAGGTTATCTATTGAGTATCGATGAGGTGATGATATATTCTTGTTGAGATATAGAAATGTGGAAAGTCATGTCATTCTATCCCTACAGTGTGAGTAATACTTACCCACCCCTTAGTTCTTATGTGTTATATGCTATGTCAATCCTTGCAAATCCCTATCCCTATGACATCCCCATAGTGTGAGTCATACTTTCCCATCCCCTAGAACTATATGTTATTATTTTTTAAGCACTTCTAAACTGATAATGTGTATGTGGATGCTATGACCTTTTTTGGAGACTCTTGGGTTCCCATTTTCCATGTCACTCTTATACCCTAGGTTTTCATTGTGACAGTGACCAAAACTACCATTCACAGAGTTTTCATATAATATAGTTACAATTCAAGCATCCAGATGGCACAATTTGAGTCCTTGTATGGTCAAAGGTGCAGATCACCAATTTGATGGTTTGGCTCAGGTTCAGTAGATGTGTTGAGTATTGATTTCCTCAGATATGCCATGGATTGGGTTCATTTGATTCAGGGTAGACTATTGATAGCTTAGAGTCGCCAGAAGAGTTATGTTTATTTGAGGACTAGACCTCTTGATTTCTCTGTTGGTGAAAGTGTTTGGCTGAAAGTGTTACCCATGAGGGTATGATGAGATTTGGGAGAAGCGGCAAGCTCAATCCTAGATTCATTTGCACATTTGACATTTTGAGGAGTGTTGGTGAGATGCCTTATGAGTTCATTTCACCATCAAGATTATCTTCAGTGCATCCTATTTTCATTTTTCCATGCTCTGTGGTATACCTTAAATGAGTCCCATATGATCTCTAATGATTCAGTTGAGTTGGGTTCAGACATGTCTTATAAGGAGGAGTCGATAACTATAGTGGACGAATTGGTCCGAACGTTGAGGTCCAAGGAAATACCTTCAGTAAAGGTTTTAGTTGCACACCATTCTATTGATGAGGCTATATGGTAGTTGGAATCAGATATACTGGCTAGATATTCTCGCTTTTTTATGCTACAGGTACCTCTTTCTCCAATATGTTCAAGGATGAACATTATTTTTAGTGGTGGATGATGTAATGACCTAGTTGGTCATTTTTGAGCTTATCTGTGAAACTTGTTATTTTACCATTTCATAAGTTACTCTTAGCCTATTTTGAATTATCTATATTGTTGGAAATAAAATCCTGTGTTTAAAGTTGAAAATATGAGTTTTGGCATTTTTGGAAGTTTAAGTTGTTGAAAAAGTGAATTTTTGCATCATTTAGAATTTCAGGTGCCTGATCAAAAATCCGTAAATCCCATCCTTTTTAGAATGTCAAATTTGGTCTATGAGAAGTTGTAAAAACTAAATTCAGAGTTAAAATTAGGTTTTTCGGTCCAAAGTTACATTTTTAATCATTTCTAGAGCCAAAGTTTGACTTTGGTCAATATTCATAGTTCAAAAACTCGGATCAAAATTCTGACAGTCCCAATAGTTTTGGATGGTAATACTAATGTTAGAAATAGTCCATCATAAGTGTTGGAGTTGCCGAGGGCAGTTTGGTATTTTAAGTTTTAAACTACTTTACTTAACTTGTGTTGGTAAATGTCTCATAAAGACCTTGGAATACAATTCTGATTATTCCATTGAGTCTGAATCATCATTTTTGTTATGGATACATGTTTGGTATGTGAAAATCTGAGTTCGGATGAATTCTGGAAAGTTGTGTCAAAATTTGTTTTTGGCTAATTTACTTGTGCAAATGAGTTTCTGATGCAATTATGACTATTCTCCACGTTCATAGAGGTTTATGATTTTGGCCTCCTTCACATTTGTGGGAAATGCTCCACGTTCACGAAGCTATAGTCGCCTTATCCCTGTTCTACTCTGTGCTCGCGGAGTCTTAGCGGCCTTTGTCGAGCACTGATGAACCTTAACCTCCACGTTTATGGGACCCCACCTGTGTTCTCAGAGTACATTTTTCCTAGTAAGTTTTAAAAGTCGAGATAATGCCATTTTTACTCATTTTTCTGAACATCTTGTTAGACACCGTAATTAACTTAATGAAGGTCAATTATTAATTCGGAAAAACAAATTGTTGGGATTGAGGTATATTTGGAATTTAATTAACTTAAGGTGCGGGAGTATGGAATCAAGTGAATTTGGCGGATAAAAATTAAATTGAAGTCGGAAGTC
>JAOTQR010115052.1:0-25071 GCA_025774065.1 Solanum ossicruentum | reverse complement strand
TCCATCACAGGTTCATTAACCGGAATGACAACATGCTTTCCAGAAGCCTTCCTCAAAATAAATCTGTAGTCGGTAGGTAACCAAATTGGCAATAGGTATATTGTCTTCAACATCATCTCCTGAGAGTAGCAAGATCCCCCAACCTGCTTCCTAGATGAGGTATATACTACCAGATGACACATCTATCATGGCAATCTATGATAACAACCCTAATTCCCCATCACCACCAAATGCACCCAATTTGGCCTCTTAGGTAAACCATGTTTAGTAGTAGGGTCCCTAATATTTCCCCTTCATGAGGGGCATCCTCCAAAACAGAAGCGAATTAGGAATTCAGGAACATGGGTGCACCATTATTTTATTTTTTTAAAAAAGGAACAAAACCATGTTGTTGGCTAGGATCAAACCCTCAATCTTAATGCTAGAAAAGAGCCCTTAGACCAATAAACCAACTTGTCATTTTGGGAATGGGTTCCTTTAGCTAATATTTAACATATTCATTTAAGAATTATATAAGTAATATACTGAATGTATTCGGATGACAACGGGTTCCCCGTTCCCGTGACCCAAAATTTGTACATAAATTCGCCCTTGCTCCAAAATTTCCTCAGTAACCCCTGATGCACTCATATTAGTTTCCTTCTGAAACACAACTTTTACCTCAGGTGGACCTTTGTAGGCTCAAACTTATACTTCAACAAAGAAGTATAAAGTGGTCAATGTCAAATAGAGAACTTAATTAGAGTTGAGGGTGATTCCATAAGGAATGCGGACGAAATAAGTCCACTAGTACTAGTATCTAGTTGTAGTCTCTATTCTCCAAAAGTAAAAAGCGTAAGTAAAATTTTTAGTTATAAGATTAATATCACTTAACTATGTTTGTAGTAACAGAATAAAGATACTTAAGATTCAGATCAATATTATACTAAGATTCTGTTCCCCATGACATATAACTCGGTAGGTGTTTTGTATTGGTGATATCATTACAATGTGTTGCATGCAAGCTCTAGCAAGCTATGTACATCTAAACGTCCAGCGATTATATGCATTTCATTCTTCGTCTCCCGGTCTTCGAATGTGTAACTAACTAATTTCTTTTGTCCTTTTCAAGCTCAAGTTCTTAGACAAAGGTTTATTGCCTCAAATCATGTAGTTATCTATTTCTAATCACTAACCCTCTCCCAAACAAGTAATGAATACAAAAGGTTTAACGTGTACACTTGTTAAAAGGAAAATAAGATGAGCAATCACCTATATGTTTGCCTACTTTGTTATATTATCATGGTTCCCACAATCTTAGTTATGGGGTGTAGCTATTCATAGTCATAAGTGATGAATCAAGAATTGATGTAGACTTCATAAGACAAATTCCAGAACGTCAAACTTGGTCTAGGAGAAGTAACAGAATAGAATTTGGAGTTAAAATGGAGATTTTAGATCCAAAGTTGCATTTTCGATTGATTTTAGAGTCCAGTTTGACTTGTGCCAACATTTGGAGTTTGGAAACTCGAATCAAAATTTCGACAGTTCCAGTGGTTCCAGATAGTGAAACTAAAGCTAGAAATGATCTCAAGGCAGTTTGGGTATTTTGAATTCTAACTAGTTTTAATGAGCTTTATCGTGTACCAGGTCAAGGAAACCTCATAATCAAATTCTGATCGTTCCTTTAAGTCCAGATCGCCATTTCTAGTAGGGATACATGTCTGACTTATGTGTATCGGGTTCCAAATGGACTTGATAGTCTGTTCTAAGAATTTGCAAGAGCTAGTTTTTCAGAATCTGGTGCATGCTAAAATACCCTCCGCATTTGTGGGATTGGGCCCCGCATTAACGGAGGTGTATGCGCCTTAAGCTCCGCATTCGTGGGAGCCTTCTCTACATTCGTGGATGTCCATCTTATTCTACTCTGCATCCATGGATAGCTCCTCCACATTCGTGGAGGTCTGCACGTTTGTAAGCTACGCATTCGTGGACTCGTCCCAGCGTTCACAGAGTACGTTTTATGCCTAAACAATTTAAATCGTAAACTCACCATTTTCACCCATTTTTTACATTTTCAAGCTTTATGGGGCAATTTTTGAATAGGATTTTCATGGGAACCCTTTGGGTAAGTATTTCTAACCTCAAATTTAATAATTTTCATACTTTTCTCTTGATTTTGTCTTGAATTCTATGATTTTGAATGTATAGAATTGGGTTTTTCATATCTTTGTTTTGAAAACTTTAATTGATGATTTATCATTCAATTTGAGCTCAATTTCAGTGAGATTTTCACTAATAAACTTTTTTTTCGTGTAAAATCATAATTTTTAGTTTATTTCCACATTCGTGAACCTTGAATTTTAGCCCTATTTTTGACCATTTTTCCCCTAGATCTAACTAGGGGTAACAAAATTCATCTTTTGGCGCACCGTATCTATTCTTGATAGTGGTTGGTTGATTCAAGCTCATTTTTTAGGCTTGGAGTGTCCAAAATCTTGGTTCGACTATGGTTTCGACATCGAGGTAGGTTCAGCTATCCTTTTGGGATTGAATTTGAGTTATTAGATATGTTTATGTGATAATTGTAAGATTTGGATTGTTTCATGAGTAATTGAATAGTATGATAGTAATATGGCAAAAAGGTGATATCGGTTATGTTGGAGTTGGAGGAAATCATGATATTGTAGGTAAATTGAGATGTGTCCTTGATATTGAGATATGTTTGGATGTTACTGTGGTAATTGATGGTGTTTGAGATACTTTTTGGGACTCATGTGCATATTTAAAAATTGCTAAGTCCGATGTTATCGATATATTTGGTTATTGGTGAAAATATGGTGATTTGAGACATGTTGATGGCCTGTGGATCTAGTTAAGACACTTGGCATTCCCTTTCTAATTCTATGATTATTATTTGTCGGTTATCTTATTATATTATTATCATACACATTGATTCCTGGCACTGCCATGCATTTATTTCATGTTGCATTTGTACCACCCCTTGATCATGGGTAGGTAGCAAGGTTAAGATATTGTAACAACTTTTTAAAACTCCTTGACCACAAGCAAGTGTCAAGGTTGAGATATTGTGATATCCCTTGACCACGTGCAGGTGGAAAAGTTGAGAGATTTCTGTATATGGTCTAACGAGACCCCTATAGGTTCTACCTGGTAGTCTTAGCTCAGTAAATGTGTACACTGGCTGTGTAAAGGTCGTGATTACATCCCATGCATTGCATTGACTCATTTCATTTGCATTGCATTATAATTATACTTGATCTTTTTATCCATTCTTATGTATATATTGTGTACTATTATTGCAGGTAAGAGGAATTTTTAGTTATTATATTCTTTTCTAATTTCTCCTACACAATCGGTTGAGCCTACTGAGTACATTTCGATGTAGTCACCCCTACTATGTTTCCTCCTTGCAGATTAGGCATAGGGACTCCCTCGTAGTAGTTTATCTTATTTGAGCGAGGTTTTCTTATCCATTCCAAATTATAGCAGTGAGTCTCAGACTTTGAGTCACCATTGTACTATTGAGACCTTATTTTGTTATTCCTTCTAGATCAGACGTTGTATTTCTTTATCAGACAACATTGTATTTACTCTTTTGCAATATTTAGAAGCTCTTGCACTCATGACTCAATGTTTTAGAAAATTAAGCTAAGTGTTGTGATTGTTTCATTATTTACTCTTTCTTTCTTCAGTTGTGGTCCGATTTTGAGTCATGACATTATTAAATCTAAAATAAACTTTAGATATTAAGAGCAAATCTAATATGAATTCCTGACTATCTAAAAAACTATAACTATAGTCAAAAATTCAAATTTTTTCTCAAGATGCGATTTAAAAGAAAGAAAAAAATAAGAGGAAAAAAAACATTATCAAGGAAAATTACCATTCATGTAATAGCCGAAATTGATTTATTAAATTTTTACTATCCAATTTATAAAAAATTTGAGCCTTTAACTATGATTAAAAACTAAACATGGTAAGGTTTTAACCTCTACTATCTCCTCTCTCTCCCAACTATAAAAGATCAAAATAAATATTGTTAGCTCAAATATAGAAAATATCTATTGGGCCAAATCCACTTATAAGGGTGTTAATTAGCCCATTAGCTTGTCATTCTCCTTAACCCTAACCCTTAAGAGCATAAATGCATCATTATGAGTTTGAGCAAAAAAATGCATTTTCTCCATGAGTTGACGACTAGAATTTACAAAAGAGAAACACGTTGTTATTCCACATCCTTAGAATATCTTAGTTGTGGAAACATGGAGATTCGTCCATCTTGTGAGGATTTTTAATAATCGATGACATGAGTCTTGGTTGCTGCAGACTCGCCTTCTCTATGGAGAAGCATGTGAGTCCACTAAATTATTACTTACAAGTGAAATACTATGACAAACATGAAAATGTTACTTATAATTTCAAGTAAACAAAGGATTTTCTCCAATTCTCTCTCTCTCTTTGAAACATTGTATTTACTAGTAGAAATTGCAGATTTCCTATAGGGTTTATCAAAATTTAGAATGATCAACACTCTATATAGATTGAAGCCAATTTTTTTTTTGTGGAATCCAACAAGCATCAAATTAATACATCTTTAAAGTTTACTTGACCTGTGAATCTTTTTGGTTTAGAGATTTTGTGGTGAAATTTTTTCAAAGCAGAAAAAAGTACCCCTTTTAAAGTGTTTTAGTTGAAATTAGGTGACTTCCATAAAAGGAAGTAGATTTTCTGAATTATTAATGAGTATATATTACTTATCAGTTTAGAATGGTTTTAGAATGAAGATTTAAGATGTATGTTCCAGCTATCAAATTAATACCTAAGTTGCTTGGACTCTCCAATAATATTGTTAGACTAGTATATCCTCGAAAAATGTACTAATTTTGAAGGATCTAACACACACATGACAACAATTTTGAAGAGTCCAAGTAACATAATTGTTTACAACTTCAACCTCCTCCACACCACTCCACACCACTCCAGGGCACTTCCATCTTCCTTCAAATATATTGAGCATAGTAAGTTTGTCAGCTTCCACTATCTGCTTCAGCAATTAGATTTGTGGAATCAGGAATGCTCCTTCCTTCTACCCCTGCAATATCCCCCTCATATTTCTGACACAAATTGCAGACTGGGACTAGGGTTATCTTGGTGACCTTCCAACAGGGGGAGGGGAGATCTCATCTCACAATCATGTGTCTGTAACTTGGTTGCCATTCTTCCAAAACTTGTAACATTTGATGCCACTTAGATAATTTCAAAAGAAAATAAAAGCTTAATATGATAAACTTATGAATTGAATCATTTATCTCATGAGTTACCTTCTCATAAGGGAATAATTCACCAAAAAAATAGTATTTCTTCTCTTTCATAGAAACCCTTATATCATACTAGGTACTGTAGCCAGAATAGTCCTAGCTAGGGGTGTCAAACGGGCAGATTAGGTTGAAATTGAGAATGTTAATATGGGTTGAAATAGAAATTAGGTTAGGTTATAACCCGTTAAATTTTGGGCTCAAACGGGTTTGGCTCAAATAGGCTTTAATTCGGGTTGGGTAATGACCTGCACAATTTGACTTGTTCAATCTCAATAATTCTAACATATTATTATTTATTTTTTATAATCATAATTTGTATTTCAACTCAAAAAATAAAAATAAAAAGTTACAAATTGATAGATAAATGATAGAAAATATAAAATAGATGGAAAACATACACTATATCAATACAAGTAAAGTGTTTTAGAACGTGTTGAAATTGGAGATTAAATTGGGCTCATTTGAAGATTCTTTTGATATGGGTTAAGGCTTGAATGAGTTGAGATTGAATCCAATTAAAATTATTTTGAGGGCAACTCATAAAAGTTTGGACAGATTGGGCGCGTTATCTATATTTAGCTCATTTTGACATACTTAGTCCTACCCTTTCATTACCTTATGCATTTCTCCATTTCTGCAGAGTCTCCTTTACTTGTATCCAAGGTCCCACCCAAATGTGCTTATATTGAGAAGTTGCTTTCTTCCTAACTGTCAGTGACTCCCAGGCAGAACTGACTTTTAACTTTCCCTGTGCTACTGAGCACTCACCATGGTCTGTCAGCAAGATTTGTAGGGAGGAAGTTGTTCAATTGTCCCACTTAAAGGGTGTCAAAATGAGCCCAACTATAGGTAACCCGCCTAATTCATCGAAAATTTTATAGACTGGGCTCAAGACAATTTGAATTGAGTTCGACTTCAATCCAATCAAGTCTTAATCCATTATAAAATAATTTTCAATTGATCCCAATTTAATCTCCAGTTTCAATCTTTTTTAAGGTTCTTTACTTGTATTGATGTAATTTATGTTTTCTATCTATTTTATGTTTTCTATGGTTTACCTATCTATTTGTAATCTTATAGGTTATTTTCTTGAGTTGAAATTCAAATTATAGTTATAAAAAAAATAAATAATCATATATTAAAATTGTTGAAATTGAACGGGTTAAATTGGGCAGGTCATAGCCTAACCCGTTTGAGCCCAAAGTAAATTTGGACGGGTCATAACCCAATTCAATATTTATTTCAACCCATTTTAATATTCTCAATTTCAACCCAACTCACCCGTTTGACACCCATCTTATTATATGATGGACAATTCTTTTCTGAGGAGATTTGGTGCAATCTCTCTATGTCCCATCCCTGCTCAGTCATCAACTCCTTTTTTTCTTTCCATTTCAGGCCTAGTCTGACATCCAGCTTCTTGATATAAACATATATGTTGCTCATGAGTAGAAGACTAATGGTGAAGTAGATTTTACAGTGTTCTTTCTGTAGAGCGCTTGGCTGATTATTAAACAATAAAGAAACAAACATATATGTTGCTCTAGCTGTACATCATAACCTCCAGAGTTAGCTCTCTCTCTCACACACACACACACACATATATATATATATATATATAAAACTATGCTTGTGTGGAGCCTAAACATTGGATAGCACCTCTAGCCTCTTTCACCCACTAAACATTGGATATCATGTTGGCCTATCCTTAGATCTCCATTTTTCTTGAGGAAGCCAAAACCAACCAATTAATTGGGTTAAGTTCAGAGTTACTTTTGGAGTTCAACTAGCTGAATTTCACTTTAAATGGTTTTTAAATATCACATCGTGAATTAGAGAGCATAATAGCACGACATGAAATCATTAGTGTCATAAATAGCTTAGACTTGATTACCATCAAAAGATTTTTCCATTCTATCCTTGTCAAAATTAGGGAAGTCAGAACAGGAACAGTCATTGACTTAGCTTCTGGCTCTAAATCAACCGGAGCACTAAAGATAGGAGTCTTTTTCTGCCAAACTGCATAGGGATGTCCATCATTTGAATTTGCTGCTTCTCGAACTTCTTCTGAGAAGGAAAAAGAAGTAGAAAAGAAGAAACAAATTACTCCTGAAGTTATCAAATAAAACCTGCTCATAATGCTGTGGTGGATTCTGAAATGTTGCGGGAGCAGAAAAAGTCACCAGTGTAGTGCTCCTGTTGATTTAGAACCAGAAGCTAAGTCAGTGATTTGCTGATTCTGACATCCATAATCTTGACAAGGATAGAATTGAAAAAACCTTTGAAGATAATCAAGTCAGGGCTGATTATGATGCTGCTTTTATGCTTTGATTCACGATGTGATATCTAAAAAGCCATTTTAAGTGAAATTTAGATGGTTGGACACCAAACATAACTCTTTAACTCACCTCAATTATTGGGTTGGTTCTAGCTTCCTCTAGACCAATGGAGATTTCAAGATACGTAAGCAAGATATCAATAAGACGTTCAATTCTTTCACCTAATTAGGGCTAGAGGTGTTGTCCGAATTTTCCCCAGAAAGGGGGATGTTTGGACTTTTTATAGACATTTGTTTGCTGAATGGAATGAGCTAACTCCGAATAATATGGTACACAACTATGATATGTTGGAAGATACTCAACCAAATCACAACGTTGCTTTTCAAGCTCAAAAGTTTAGCCAAGGTTGTGGTGGATTTTGTCCAGCTGTTGGTCAAAACAGTCTAATTGCTTAAGGTATGTACTCCCAAAAAGTTACAGAAGTCTAATTGCCCTGTCAAATTTGTTGTAGAAACATATAAGAGAATCTCATCCTGTTTACAAAAGGCTCTTTCAAGATTTATCCTAAAAAAAGTTTTTGGATTACTTATTTAAATAATGTTTTGTCACTACAGGAAGCTATTATGGATGGGAATTGGAGCAGACCACTGTTATGTGGCAAACTTTCTTGCATTCCGCTATCATAGCCATCAGTGTAGAAGGATTAAATCAGATATAGAATTATCATCTCCACCTGCAGCTAATATTTCAAGTTCAAAGACAAGCACGTATGGAAGTGAACATTTGCACAAGATCAATCACTTCAATCTAATAACGTTTTTCTGGTATTTTGAACTTAAAGGCTGCTGAGTATGTTGAGACAGGGTCAGTAACTTCCAATGGAAAGGATTCTTAACAGTAAAGGAGGGTGAAGAAATATTCTGCTTTCTGTAGCTGCATCTGTCTCAATAGGTTGGCCAAGATCATTCAACTCAACATGTAAAATGTCATCATTGTTTCCCCATAACCTGTTTTGCCTCAATATACTGGAATTGCAGCTTCTGAATTTAGGTTCAATTGTTATATATTAGCTTACTACTGATGGATAGAACTCAACAGCGCCCACTTTTGGTGGTACATATCAAAACATAAATTCTAATCTATCATGTGTATTCTTTATGTTTGCATTTGTTTGTTCGTTACAAAACTGATGCCGCCAGAGCCTAAGTGGGGAGTATTAGAAAAAAACTAAAGCATTGACAACATTACTACAGTTGTGGAAAAGACAGATTATTACAGTACAAATCACTTGTATACTCTGTGTACGTTACAGTGTCTACTACACAAGTTAAATGCCGATGATATTGTATTTTTGTAGTGGTTCTTGTACGTGTTAAGTGGGTCCCTCCAAATAGAGGGACCACATGCCAAAGTTGTCAAACTTGGCAACTCCTGAATTGTCTTCAAATTTGGCTAGCTTGTTTTGTCAACAATGAATGGTTGTTCAAACAAAGTTGCCACCAACTTTGTTTGAACTGTCAACAAGAATAGGCAAAGTTTTACCTATAAAAGGAGCTATTCAGCTCCATCACTTAACTTTCAGAAAAAGAGAGAAAATACAGAGAGAGCCACAGAGAGAAAGGAATAAATATTGTGTATTTATTTCTTACGTGAGGTATACCATAGACTATAAAATAAAATAGTCTGTGAAAGAAAAATTAGAGTGTCTGCTTAGAAAATATTTTTTCCTAAAAGAAATAGTGTGTTTACTATTTTTTTGATGTTTTTCTCTAAGAGCCTACTATTTGTAATAGTAGAGGAAATTGTACACTTGTGTCTACTATTTGTAATAGTAGAAGAAATATAGTAGAAGTGTTGATTTGTTGATGTAGCCCAAAAGTTTTGGGTGAACCACGTTAAATTTTTGTGGTGTCTGTTTTGCTTTATTCCTCCTAAATTTTATTGCTCACTCCGCTGCATGGGTCCCAACAAGTGGTATCAGAGCTTAGTCTAGGTTCATGGCAATGGAGGTAAAGACAAGCAAAATGATCAATCTTAACGATACAAACTTCCATGTGTGGAAAAGCAAAATGAAGGATCTTCTCATGATTACGAAGATGCAATTGCTGGTATTCTCTACTGTCAAAGAGGAAGGGATGTCCGAAGATGAGTGGGTGTTTGAGCATGAATGAGTTTATGGATATATTCGACACTTTGTCGATAACAACGTTTACAGTCATATTTGTAACAAAACTCATGCCAGAATACTGTGGAACAAGTTGGAGCAGTTGTATGCTTCGAAGACTGGCAACAACAAATTATTTTACTTAACCCAGTTGATGAAAGTAAAATACCAAGAAAACACTTCTGTAGCTGATCACCTAAATAACATAGAAGGAATGGTGGACTAGCTATCGACAATGGGCATAAAGTTTGACGATGAGATAATTGCTCTTATGATTTTAGCTTCTTTACCAAAGTCATGGGAAACTTTGAAAGTTTCTTTGACAAATACTGCACCAAACGGTATAGTAAGCATGGAAGCTATTAAGAGTAGTATATTAAATGAAGAAATGAGACACAGATCTCAAGGTTCAACCTCTTTCTCAAAATCAAAAGTTTTGATTACTGAAAAGAGGGGGAGAAGTCAAGTGAAGGGTTCGAGCTCCAGAGACAGGAGTCGAGGAAAGTCAAACAAATATGCAAATGTCGAGTGTCATTACTGCAAGAAGAAAGGTCAAATCAAGCAATTTTGTCAAAAATTCAAAAGTGACCGGTAAAATAATAAAGACAAGAAGGGGAAGACAAACAGTGATGATGAACAAGGAAATCTTGTAGACAAGTTCAACATCAGTTTTGACAGTGAGATTATTGGTCAATTAACTCAAGAGACAAGTCGGATAATTGATAGTGGTGCAACCATTCAAGGTATACCACACAAAAACCTCTTCTCATCTTACACATAAGAAGACTATGGTGTTGTAAAGATGGGAAATAGGAACCTGTCAAAAGTTATTGGCAAGGGAGATATCTATTTGGAAACAGATAACGGTATGAAACTTCTTCTAAAAGATGTAAGGCACGTCCTTGACATGCGCCTAAATTTAATGCCTACAGGCAAGCTTGATCATGAAGGTTTCCAACACAATTTTGGAAATGTAAAATGGAAGCTTACCAAAGGCTTCCTTATCATTGCGATAGGATAAAAACTCTCAAAACTATATGTGATGCGAGAAAAGGTCTCTGATGAATCTATAAATGTGATGTAAAATGAAAATACCACACGTTTATGGCATAAGAGACTTTGCCATGCTGGTGAAAAGGGGATGTCTAAATTGGTAAAAGATAAAGTTCCACCTGATTTAGATCAGGTATCACTGAAGAAATGTGAAGATTGTCTAGTTGGGAAATAGAACAAAGTCTCTTTCCATAGTTCTCCACCTTCAAGAATGGAGAATATTTTACATCTGATTCACTTTGACGTGTGTGGTCCACTACCAAAGTAACTTGACAGAGCCAGATGTTTTGTGACCTTCATCGATGATCATTCGAGGAAGACTTGGGCTTATACCATTAAGTCTAAAGATCAAGTACTAGAAGTCTTCAAACAATTTCATACCTCAATTGAGAGAGAAACTGGGAAGAACATCAAGTGTGTCCGCACAGACAATGGCGGAGAGTATATTGGATCATTTTATGTTTATTGCAAAAAGTATGGTATTAGACATCAAAGGATGCCTCCAAAGACCACAATTAAATGGTTTAGCTGAAAGGATGAATCGAACTTTAATAGAAAGAACAAGGTATGTACTCTTTCATTCAAAGCTAGATAAATCTTTTTGGGGTGAAGCACTACTTACAGCAGTGTATGTGCTAAACCGCTCATCGTGTGCTTCACTTTAATATGAAGTTCCGAAGAAAATTTGGTCAGGACAGAATGTTTCTTACAAACATTTACAAGTATTTTGGTGCAAAGCTTTTGTTCACGTTCCAGAGGATGAAAGGCAAAAGCTTGATGTCAAAACATGGCAGTGTGTGTTTATTGGCAATGGTCAAGATGAATTTGGCTATAGGTTCTATGATCCAGTGCATAAGAAACTGATTAGGAGTCAAGATGCTATCTTAATTGAAGATCAAACTATTAAGGATATAAATAAAGCAGACAAAGAAGACTTTACTCCTACCGATGATTCAACAAGCTTAAGGTTGAATTCTCCAACAGAAGTACCAACTCAAGTTGAAGATGAGGTTCATAATGATCATCCTCAAGATATAGATAATAGTGGTATTCCCCAAGAAGATGAACCAGAATAAGAGGATGTTGATGGTGGTCACACTCAACCACCAATAGCTAGAGAGTCTCCAGTACCCTTAAGAAGATCTAGTAGAAATGTGTAGCCTTCTACTAGGTACCCAATTGATCAGTGGGTTACACTGACTGACGGGGGAGAACTGGAAAGCTTCAGTGAGGCAATGAACGATGAAAATAAGAAAAAATAGATGGAAGCCATGCAAGATGAAATGAAATCCTTGCATGAGAATAAAAAATTTGATCTCGTGAAGTTGCCTAATGATGAAAGAGCGTTGAAGAATAAATGGGTGTTTAAAATTAAACATGAAGAACACGGAGTCCATCCACGCTTTAAAGCGAGATTAGTCGTCAAAGGTTTCAACCAAAAGAAGGGCATTGACTTTGACGAAATATTTTCACCTGTTGTGAAAATGACATTCATTCGTATTGTGCTGGGGCTGGCTGCAAGTCTCAATTTGGAAATTGAGCAAATGGATGTGAAGACTGCCTTTCTTCATGGAGATCTAGAAGAAGATATTTACATGGAACAACCAGAGGGGTTCAAAGTGAAGGGAAAAGAGGACCATGTCTGCAGATTGAAGAAAAGTTTATATGGCTTGAAATAGGCACCAAGACAATGGTATAAAAAGTTTGAGTATGTTATACAAGAGCAAGGCTTCAAGAAAACTACTGTAGATTAATGTGTGTTTATCAATAAATTCTATGAAGATGATTTTATTATCCTTTTACTTTATGTAGATGATATGCTGATTATTGGAAAAAATATTTCAAGAATCAACAGTCTAAAGGTACAATTAAGTAAGTCTTTTGCGATGAAAGACTTAGGATCAGCAAAACAAATTCTTGGCATGAGAATTACAAGAGATATAAGTGCCAAGAAGCTTTGGGTATCTCAAGAGAAGTACATTGAAAAAGTACTTATGAGATTCAATGTGGACAAGGCTAAAGCAGTTAGTTGTCCACTTGTTAATCACTTTAAATTGAGTTCCAGTATGTGCCCTTCTACCGAAAAAGAGAAGGGAGAAATGGTTAGAATACCATATGCCTCAGTAGTTGGGTGTTTGATGTATGTCATGGTGTGTACATGCCCAGATATTGCTCACTCAGTTGGAGTAGTGAGTCGTTTCCTTTCAAATCCCGGAAAGGAACATTAGGCAACTATTAAATGGATTATCAGGTATCTTCAAGGTACATCCAAAATATGCTTATGTTTTGGAGAGGCAGAACATGTGTTAGTTGGATACACAGATGCAGATTTAGCTAGTGATGTTGACTCAAGAAAGTCTACATCAGGATACCTTATTACATTTGCAGGGGGTTTGTGTCTTGGCAGTCAAAATTGCATAAGTGTATTGCATTGTCTTCTACAAAAGTAGAATTTATGGCAGCAACAGAAGCTTGCAAAGAGTTGTTATGGATGAAGGAATTTCTTAAAGAACTTGATGTCAAATAAAACAAGTTTGAGATGTTCTGTGACAATCAAAGTGTCATCCATCTTTGCAAGAATGCCTCCTTCCATGCGAAGTCCAAACATATCGATGTAAGATATTGTTGGATAATTGATGAATTGGAGAGGAAACTACTACAACTTCAAAAGATTCATACTAATGAAATAGATCAGATATGATGATAAAAATTCTGCCAAGAGAGAAGTTCAAGTATTATCGATCAGCTGCAGGATTGACAGAACCCTTCATTTGTTGGGGGGGGGGGAGAATTGTTAAGTGGGTCCCTCCAAATGGAGGGCCCTGTTGCAATAATTCAAAGAAACTTTCAATTTCAATTCAACAAAGTTGGCTAGACAGCCATATAAAATCATTTGTCAAAATAGATGGTTGTTTAAACAAAGTTGGCCACCAACTTTGTTGAATTGTTAAAAATGTAATATCAGTTGGGCAGGCAAATACTGCCTATAAAAGGAGCAGTTGCTTCTTAGTTTTCAAGATCATTCAGAAAAGAGAAAAAATACAGAGAGTGCCACAGAGAGAAAGTGAGTATTTTTCTTATGTGAGGTATACTATAGACTGTAAAATAAAATAGTCTGTGAAGAAAAAATTAGAGTGTGTGCTTAGGAAATATTTTTTCTAAAAGAAATAGTGTGTTCACTATTTTTGACATTTTTCTTTGAAAGCCTACTATTTGTAATAGTAGAAGAAATTGTACACTTGTGCTTACTATTTATAATAGCAGAAGATATATTGTAGAAGCGTTTTTTTGTGGATGTAGCCCAAAAGTTTTGGGTGAACTACGTTAAATTTTCTGGTTTCTATTTTTATTTATTTATTTCTCTTAAATTTTATTGCTCACTCCGCCACGTGGGCCCCAACATTACAAACTAAAACAAGAAATTTTCCTTGTCGCATTACTCTAGGGAGACTCTTCCCCTCTGATTTCATTAGCTTAATGTTAAAATGAATCAATTACACAGAAATAAAATTGATGAGGTACAAAAAAGAAAAGAAATTTCTTCATTGAACCTAACCAAATGAATACAACACAATTTATAAAGAAAATGGTGGGTAACTTGCAGCAGCAACAAGTATAAAGCTAAATGCACCTGAATCCATACATTTTACGACGTGCAGGGTGGGGGAATTTTTTTATACTGAGACACCCCACAGTGTTGAAAGGAAAGCTAAAGGTTGTTGGGGAGTAACAATGACATTCTAGCGCATAATGATAAAAGAAAAAAAAGAATATGTACTGCCAAACAGATGAATAAACTTCATAATTGAATTTGAAATAGTGATAAATTACCTGCATCGCAAATCTAATAAAAAATAGACTTCTTCCTCTCCATCAGGGTGCTTATTGCCAGCTCCACCCCACCCCACCCCTACTTCTGAGTTGCAGTGGCTGATTTTTCTCATCAAAAGCCTCTATTTCTATTAATTGAGAAGAAGCAAGACTTGAATTCATTGTGTACATTAATAAACGATGCATGAAGCATGTAATCATTTTAATACTTGAGTGTAGATTGAGACTCCTAGGATGACAACTCCGTAGCAAAGCGTCCACAAACATTGGTCACTCCTCATTCTGCCATAGAATATCGACATCTAAAACATCCACCTGGGGGGTAGCAACTCTTTGGTGCCATTGCAAATCTTTCATGTTGATCATATCGCAGTTGGGAAAATAAAGGGAAACTTGAGACCAAGAGGCCGAATTGGATAGAAACTTCCTCAACTCACAAAACCATGCATCATTTAAAGAATCAAAGCAGTAAAGACCAATTATTGAGTGCTTCAATTTTCTTGACTCTCTTAAAATTATAAGTTGAGGAATTTGATCTCCTGTATACTCAAATGATACCAAATTTGGAGAATCAACCTCCGTTATTCCCTCGTAACACTAAATCTTCAAGACCTCTAGGGATTGAAATCGAGAAATAAGACGCTGCAGAAATCCATCAGATGTCGACACTGCAAAAAAATAAAGATGATTTTTTGGAAGTGAAAACATCTTAGATATTTAGTAAGACTTTCTAGTATTTCGTATTGTAATATCTTGTATATTTTGTATTTAGAAAAAATCTAGAAAGTCTAGAATATAGAGATTTTAGGAAAATATTTGTAATAAATTATAGAAAAATCTAGATTTTTGTAGATAAAGTTATCTAGATGTTTTTATTTAGTTATATCTAGAATATTTCAAGAATCATCCCTTCACAACTATAAATAGGGGTGGCATTAGACATTTGTAATCAACTCAAAACCAAGACCAAAAACAAAGAGTCTTCTTCTTTGTATACAAAGTTCTCCTTTCCAAAATCTTCCTTCTCCATTCTAGCTTCTACTTCTTTAATTGAATCGTCCGATCTTAGTTAACGATCTTGGGCTAACAGAAGGTCTCCCGATAATATTTTTCTTCTGCTATATTTTTCTACATGGTATCAGAGTCATAGCCATATATTGGCTTGTGGGTTTACTTCAAGATCGGGTTAATGGTTGATTCAACTGGATTGTCCAAATGGTTTTTAGTGGTCGTGTTAATAGATTGGGGATGCAGTTGTTGAATCAGTCCAATTACAAGGTATGGAAGACATGTATGGAATCATACCTTGTGGGTGAGGATTTGTGGGAAGTAGTTAATGGGAGTAACACAAGTCCTCCTGATGACAGACCGGAGAATAGCAGTAAAAACAAGAAATGGTAATAGATTAGTGCAAAAGCGGAGTTCACCCTTAAGAGGTCAATATACTCTGACTTATTTGATCATATTATAAGGTGAAAACCAGCTCATGAAATATGGAAGACTCTCGATTATTTGTTGAACAAGAAGAAAGAAGCTCAACTACAAACTTTGGAGAATGAATTGGCTAACACACCTCAAGGTAATCTCTCTATTGCCGAGTACTTTTTAAAGACTAAAAACTTATGTTCTGAGATATCTTTGTTGAATCCGGAGGAGGCTATCTCTGAAGCACGAATGAGAAGAATTATAATTCATGGTTTGACATCTAAATATATTCTATTTGTGACATCAATTTAAGGATGACTCAACAACCATCCTTGGAGGAATTTGAGAATTTATTGTCGTCACAAGAGTTACTAGCCTAACATTTGGATAGTGTATTTGTTAATGGAGGAGAAGGAGTTGCTCTTATAGCCAAAAAGAGGAACTTTAAGGAAAAGGAAAGAGATACACTACATAATCGATTCTCAGGTGGTTCAAGTTCACCTGGAAAAAAAGAAGAGCCTTCGAACTATTATGGTAGGAAACCTCCAAGGTGTTATCAATGTGGCAAAATAGGCCACATAAAAAGATATTGCCAAGCTAAGGAGAGCAATGTGGCTCAAATTGATAAAGCTACTAAAGAAGAAGAAGAAGATTGGGAAAATTGCTTTGTAGCTGAGGCTTGTGCAATAGTTGCCATGACCTCCATCAATTTTGAAAAGGATTGGATCGATGATTTAGAATGTGATGCAGTCAATCATGTGAAGAAGCAATATAGTGATGTCATTGATATGAAGCAAGAAACTTCTGAAGTTGTTCATATTAGTGACATGACAACTTTTATCGAAGAAATCAAAGAAAGAGATTCTGAACAAGTAGCGTCTGAAACTATATATGCTAATGATGACTCTTACCGAGAAAGTATTAAGGGAGATGTATTAGAAGATAAAGTCTCTAATCAATCACCAACCATATCAAAGTCAATCATTGAACAAGATCAAACATGGAAAGCAAATAAAGAAGATCAAGATCAGACATATGAAGAAGTTGATCTTGACGGCCAAATTTCAGGTGGAGAAAGAGATGACATAATTTTTGAAAGCTTTGAAGTTGATATACTATTTATTGAAAAGATAAAAACATAATCTGGTGGTGGATCATCCAATTATGATGTTGAAGCTTTGCAAGAAATTGATGATTGGATCATTAGGTTTGATAGTGATGAATCATCTTTGTATCATAGAGTTACATTGGAAGGAGAGGGTTCTAAACTATTGATATATGGAGTTTCAAACTTTTCCATCACAGGTATGCCTCTAGATAATGCAATTGTCGATGAGCTAAGAGAAAGGGGAAGTCCAAGAACTCGACAAGGAGATAAGTCACATGGATCGATTAGTGATGAAGAATCTTCATCACTTAAAGAAGAAAAAGGAATCCAGACAGTTTCACCAAGATGTGGTTCAAAGTTTCGTTTGAGTTCTTCCACGACAAGTGCAGGGTAACTTCCAAAAAATCACTTTAAGGGGGAGTGTTTGAAAAAATAAAAAAGAATTTTTGGAAGTTAGAATGTCTTAGATATTTAGTAGGACTTTCTAGAATCTTGTATTGTAATGCTTGTATATTTTGTATTTAGAAAAAATCTAGAAAGTCTAGAATATAGATATTTTAGGAAGATATTTGTAATAAATTATAAAAAAATCCAAATTTTTGTAGATAAATTTATCTAGATATTGTTATTAGGTATATCTAGAATATATATAGAATCATCCCTTTACAACTATAAATAGGGATGGCATTAGGCATTTGTAATCAACTCAAAACCAAAAACAAAGAGTCTTAGGCATTTGTAATCAACTCAAAACCAAAACCAAAAACAAAGTCTTCTGATACTCAAGAGGGGGGGTTAATTGAAAATTTAAACCGACAGTTGACTTCGTTTGAGACTTAGTCAACTAATGCTGAATTGAAAGTAAAGCAGTAAAGTAAATAATACAATGATGTATATTGGTTCGGATTATCAATGTGGTGCTTAGTCTAGTCCCCTTGGGTCAGTAGAGTTCCTTTATAGCTCAAATGAAGGTTAGTTACAATTTTTACCTTATCCTCACAGTCTAATTCGTAGATAAGATCAACTCATCTCAAGAAAGCCTAGTCTAGAAAACCTCTCTCTCTTTCTTTACAATTGTTCACTCAAGGTTACAATGCTTTGTAGAGTCGAATAGCAGAATTTTCATCCTAGATAATTTTCTCAAAGTACTAACTCTAAAGACAAAGAAAGAGGGCTAATATAGTAGGCTTTAATGGACCAAACATTGGAGGTTTTACATGACCCAACGGAGTTCTTCCAATCAAGGATTAAGGGGGATCCTTGATTGAGGATACATCCAGTTATGATTGGATGTCTTTCCTTTTGTGGACCTTCATCCCGGAATGGCTCGATCTTCTTTCCTTCGTAACACACATCCAGAAGTTTCTCTTTGATTTTGGACCTTCTCTCAATCAGTTCTACAGATGGACTACTGACTGGTTCTCTTCCTTTTGTAACACTTCATGAATCCGGCAGTGATTTGGAGAACATCTTCAAGCTTTCATCCAGTCATCTCATACGATCATTTGTCTTCTTTCCTTTTTGGTTTACCTGCAAGCAAAGTCATCAAAACTTATCAGAGGCTAACAATCTCCCTCTTTTTGATGATGACACAGGTTTTTGCTATATGGAGACTTCCCTGTTTAGTTAGGTGATTTTTTTATTTCAGCAGTCAGCTCCCCTATCTAGGTGACCTTTGGTTTAGATGTGAGATAGTGGTTTGCTCCCCTGTCTATAGCATTATCTAGAAAACAAAACTCAAAGCAATAGCAGGGTAGGGAATGAATGCAGCATACTAGATTACACACAATGCAAACACAAACAGAGTAAACATAGTAATATAGCAAAAAGTGGTGCATAAAATCTTCTTCTCCCCCTTGGCAGTATCAAAAAGGAAAGAACGGGCAGAGAACAAGGTCAGAGAGAGAGCATAACATAGGGGAGTAGGAGCCCCAATAGTTACAGATCCCAAAAAAGATTGTCTGAAAGCAAAAAAAAAAAAAAAACCAAAATCCTAGTTACGCCGGAGAAAGTATTTCAGGGTCTTGATCATGCGGCGGCAGAAATTTTCATAGGATTTCTCCAAATTCATAGAGAAGGTGGAGTAAGCAGCTTGAATCAAGACAACAAGTTCATTGTTGGACAAGTTGATTCCCGTGCTAAAGGAGTCGACTTGTTTGATAAGCTTGTTGACTGAATGAACCCCCTCAGTCTTGAGATGCTCCACTTCCATGCGCAGTTTCCCCAAATCAGTGCTGGAGTCCTTGCTCAGTTGAAGAATATTCTTCAGAGTCTCCTGCATGTCCTGCACAGAAGTAGTTAAAGAAGCAAGAGAACCCTTGATTTCATCTACCTCTTTGGTGATGAGGGCAGCAGAGTCAGTCGGTATCTGAGTCAACTTGGGAGCATCAGTCTTCCCCTTGAGAGAGTCTTTCTTATGCCATTGATTATAAACCAAGGTGTAGCCCATGCTGGCGAAGGTATGGGAGTCATAGGTGGGAGAGACTTCGGTAGCCTTGAACCCAGAGAGGTCCACTTGGGATTCGCTGAGAATTCGAGAGATGAGAAGGCCATACGGAAGGCTAGCAGTAGGGTTTGAGTCCTCTGTGCTCTCGAGCATGTTCTCTTTTATCCATTCGGCCCAGTTAATACGGTACTTTTTGAAGAGACAGTTGAGGATGAACACGTCACTATTGAATATGCTTCTCAGAGATCCTTTCCGAGGAACCAACGTGGTTGCGATGATGTGAGCAAGGATACGGTGTTCAAAACAGAGTGATCAGGGTCCGAACTCCAGAGCATCAGACTTGTCCTCCGAGATGAATGTTCCGACCTCTTCCAAAGATACTTCGAAGTCATCAGGCCAAGTGCCATTAATATATGAGATATCGCCGGAGAACTCACAGCTGAAGATTTCTTTGAAGAGTTGACTGTTGATGACTATGTGTACTCCCAGAACAAGTGTTTCCAGATCATTACCCTGTCCAGAGCATCTCAAATTGGCGTAGAACATGCGAACAATATCTCATAGACTTCTACCCCCACAGAGTCGAAGAAGGAGAGATAGCTTCTGTGCCTGCAAAAAGATGCTTACTTTGCAGTGAGAGTCATCAAGTTGCTCCAAGTTGACAACACGACCAGGTACAATGGGCCCTTTTTTGAGAGTTTTGAACTTGGCTTTAGCAGAGGCGTCCTAGAATTTGTCAACCTCATTATCGGTCAGAGGGTCGAGAGGGTTGGGATGATGTTTTTTAGGGTCTTTGCGCTTGATGAAGGGTTTCTTATAGGAAGAAGTGGGGAGAGGAGAGGAGATTTCCCTAGAGGAATCCGAGGAGATGAAGTCTAGCTCGATAGAGGAGCTATTTTGAGGGTTTTGTTGCGGAGGCATGGAGCGAGTGCGGGTTATGGTGAGGGAATGATCAGAGAGGAAAAGGAAAAAGAAGGGAGAAAATGAAATTGAGAGAGATAGAGATACAGGCATGGAGTACTTAAGGAGAAGGGAGGAACACGAGGGGGTGAAGGGATGTGACAGGGTAAAGGAACCGAGGGGTTTGGGCTGATGAAAGGGTGAAGTAATGATGGGTAATAAGTGGAGGGAAAGTATCTAGTCAGAAAAGGGAAGAAGACGTGGAAAGGGGGAGAAGATCTTGTTGCCCCAAAAAAAGTTAATAAAGAAATTGAAAAACAAAATTTGCAGAAATCAAACAAGGAAATAAAATAATTAAAAGAGCACAAGATCCTGTTTGAAAAATTAGTAGGGAAACAGAATAATATTTAATTTTCCTCGCAAATATGAAAATCTTTCTTCATGTAAAGGTTTAGAAAAAAATATCTGCAAGTTGATTTTCGGTATTCACAAAATCCAGAGAAAAATCACCCTTTTCAACATGATTACGAATAAAATGATGCTTAATATCCATATATTTAGCTCTAGAATGATGCACAATATATTTTCATAAATTTATGGCACTTGTATTATCACAAAAAAATGGAACTTGTTTAAGAAAAATATCAAAATCTTCAAGTTGATGCATAATCCATAGTAGTTGAGTGCCACAGCTTCCAATAGCCATATATTATGATTCGGTGGTTGATAATGCAACTGATATATGTTTTTTGCTTCACCAAGAGATAAGAGATTCTCCTAGTTGTTGGCATGATCCACTAGTAATTTTTCTGTCCAGTTTATCTCCTGCAAAATCAGCATCTGAGTATCCAGTTAGAGAGAAAGCAGTAGAGTTGGGATACCATAGGCCCAAATTTGTTGTTCCAATCAGATAGCGGATAATTCTTTTGACGTCAGTCAGATGAGACTCCTTGGGAGTCAACTGGAACCTTGTGCACTTGCACACACTGAACATGCTGTCAAGCCGACTTGCAGTGAGATAAAGTAGTGACCCAATCATTCCTCGATACGTCTTTTCATCAACTAATTTATCATCTTGATCAGCTTCTAAGCAAGTAAACAGGCTCATAGGTGTTCTTTAGGCCTTTCCTTGATCCATTCCGAAGTGTTTGATCAGATCCTTTGCATATTCACTTTGGCAGATGAATATTCCTTGATCAGTTTTCTTGATTTGAAGTCCGAGGAAGAAGGTGAGCTCTCCCATGAGACTCATCTCGAACTCTCCTTTCATGAGATTAGCAAAATTCTCACATAGAGAGATATTAGGACTTCCAAAGATTATATCATCGACATAGATTTGAACAACAAGAAGATTTGAATCAAACTTTTGAACATAAAAAGTAGTATCCATATTTCCTTGTTTGAAATCGTTTTTAATTAAAAAGCCACTAAGATGTTCATACCAAGCTTTTGGAGCTTATTTCACTCCATAAAGAGCCTTTGAGAGTTTGAAAACATGATTTGGCAAAGAGGGGTTTTCTAAACCTGGAGGTTGTTTAACGAAAACTTCTTCCTTGATAAAACAATTTTAAAAAGCATTTTTAATATCTATTTGAAAAAGTTTGAAATGATAAAAGGAGGCATAGACAAGGAGTATGCGAATAGATTCTAACCTTGCTACAGGAGCAAAAGTTTCGTCATATTCAATACCTTCTTACTGAGAATAGCCTTGAGCACCTAACCTTGCCTTGTTTCTTATCACGTTCCCATTTTCATCCATTTTGTTTCGGAAGATCCATTTTGTTTCTATGATAGAGCAATTGTTAGGTTTTTCCACAAGGATCTAGATATCACTGCGATCAAATTGTTCCAGCTTTTTCCTTCATTGCATTTACCCAGGATTCATCCTTGAGAGCTTCGTCCACCTTTTTAGGCTCCATTTGAGAAACCAGTTCAACTGAGGCTTGCTTTTTCAGTGATGCCCTGGTTTGCATTCTGTTCGTGGAGTTTCCGATGATGAAGTCATTTGGGTAGCTTACGCTATGCCGCCATTCTCTTGAACTACGACCTTTTTTGGGAGAGTAGTCGACTTTTCAGGGCTGGAAGTGGGATGAGTCAACCAGGCTTGCCACCAAGTTTTCGAGAGAACGCTCATTCGGGCTGCTTCTTTAAAAGGAAGAAAACAGAATATTTTTCCAATGAGACAGTCAGACAATGCGTCCACTGTCGTCACAGAATTGTGCATACTAATCAGCTCTTCATCTGGCTTCTGCAATTTCCACCCAACTTCTTGCATTGTGCCCGAGTCTCGATTTTCACTAAGGAATTGAAAATACAACAGAGATTTCGCCGTAAAATAGAAAGCCCTTAATATATTAGGAATCCTAATCCTAAAGGGTACCTTTGGCAAATAAGTTGGGTGATAATAAGTTACACGCCTCAACTTTGATTAAAAAAAACTCTCCTTAAACTTTGAACAATATTTAATATAGAGAAGAAGGCTTAACTTAGAATTATTTTTTAAAAAAATCTTTATTTAATAAATAATTTTTTTGATAAAATTATCCTTCAAACATAACAAATTAAAAAGAGCTTAATATCATCATTTTTGTCTAGATAAATAAATAAAAGGAGCTAAGGATATTTTTTTTTCTTTTTTTTCCTTCTCATTTTTTTCTTTTTCTTCTTTTTTGTTTTTTTTTGCCTTCCCTTTATTTTCTCTTTTTATATTTTTCCCTTTGTTTTCTTTTTTCAATTATCTTTTTTTTTCATTTTTATGGAGCTAAAAAACTACTGGTTTTACATACTTGTACTGGTGTTGGTACTCAATTAGTAGCATTGGCACAACACAACTGTGGTGGACGATACTGAAGACCAGTTGTGGGTGGAGTTTGAACATGAAGAGATTGTTGGGACACTTGAATGCTGACATGAATATCATGCAGGCTGTATCAAATAGTGGTTGTTGAGGAAAAAGAATTATCCTATGTGCCGAGCTTCAGTTTTTCCCTTACATCAATGAAGATAACTATAGAAGTTTATAGCATTTACAGATTATTTTACTGGAAGTTCCTATGTATTGACGTAAAGTTTTCTCTCTCTAATTTTGCAAGACCGACACTAGTTTGTGTACATATATCTTAAAACTCATCGCATTAAACTTAGTAAGGCAAGTTGTTTTTACATTGTGCATATCTCGCAGTATAAATCTTTGATACGTACAAGAACCACTACCAAAATACAATATCATCGGCATTAAACTTGTGTAGATACTGTAACGCAAATAGAGTATACCAGTTATTTGTACTGTAATAATCTGTCTTTTATGTAGTAATGTCGTCGATGGTTTAATTTTTACTAACGCTGCCCACTTAGGCTCCGGTGACATCAGTTTCGTGCTGGGAAAAACAAAACCCTTCTCCCCTTAACCCCAAGATCTCCCCTTTTGCAAAGAGAGGAAAATTGAGAAATAAAACAACACAAGAATTTAACGTGGAAACCCAAAACTAGGAAAAAACCACAACCGTTGTCAAAAGACAACAACCAACCACTATGTGAAAATTTTTTACAATCACATAAAACCTTAATACATTCTTCTAACGAACAATGTTAGAAATGTATTTGGATTGGTACATTTAAAAACATAACTTAAGCCCCCTTATATAGGCAAGGCTCCAAGCTACTCTTCAATAATTTTCCAATGTGGGATAATGACCCTTTTCATTTTTAAGCAAAATTCCAACAAACTCCACCTTGATTAAAAATGATCATAGCAGCAGCTATATGCCATACTCCATATTGCTGAACACCTATCATACTCCATCATAAAGAGTACCACCACTTAGAATAAACCATTCAAAGAATTTCCACTTCGGCTCATGTCGAAAAACACTTTGCTGATTATTATGGAGCAACCTATTGGCTCTCCGTGGAAGTCCATCAGCCATCGATATAATTGTTTCATCACACACCTTGCATTCCTGCCACACCAATGCCCGTGTGTAATTCCGCTATTAATCTCACATCCCACACCATGGCAAATAGCGGCATGCCATAAGGATGTACATGTCTTTGGATCACATAAGGTCATCTGGGTCTCTATCAAAGACCGCATTAACAGCATTACTTGACTTGGAGCCTGTAGCCGAACTTGCTCCTGGTTTTCCTTTCAGGACCTTGTGTAGACCTGATTGAATCAATATATCCCTGACTTGCCACAAGCCAAAATTGATTCTTCCATCAAATTTCTCGATGTCAAACTTGACGCTTCCTATTGTAACTGTATCGCTGACCAATCTCTGAGAATGGAGAAAAACACTTGTTGACATCCCGAAGGTGCAACGTCGCGGCAACTCGATGAAAATTAATAAAAATAAAAGGGATTTGAATAATGGGAAAAATAATTTAATTTTAAGAAAAATAGTTTGATTTTAGGAGTCGCCACCTAATTTTAAGGCTAACTAGGAAACCAATTAATTATTTACAAAAACAAAAATAGTCTGCGAACCAAAAATTCCAGGTAAGGGGTTCAAGTAATTCCGAAGGGAAGGTATTAGCACCCTTCA